>NDGN011547574.1:1742-20829 GCA_002564285.1 Tympanoctomys barrerae | reverse complement strand
ATATATATATATATATATATATATATATAAAACTAAAGCTGAATCAAGAGAATATAAAAATTCTAAATAAACCAATATCAGTCTGTAAAACTGAAGATGTAAATAAAATGTACATGCACAGAAAAGCCCAGGCCCTGACCAATTCACTACTGTAGTCTGTAAGATGTTTACAGAAGAATTATCACCTCTTCTCAAACTCTTCAATGAAATTGAAATGTAGACCATACTCCAAAGTTCATTTCTGGAAACAAATATCACCCTGATAAGAGGAAAATCCAAATAAAAAAACATAACACCAGGCCAGTCTTCATAATGATTCACACAGATGGCAGAATCCTCAATAAAATGCTGGCAAACAGAATGCAGCAAATTATTGAAAAGATTATACACTATGACCAAGTAGGATTCATCCAAGAGAAATAGGTATGGTTTAAAACATTCAAATCAATTAATTCAATACACTATATTTACAAAGATAAGGGGAAAAAGTGCATGATCATTTCAACAGATGCATAAAATGTGTTTGATAAATTTCAAGACACATTTATGATTAAAGTTATGTGGAGAATTGGATTAGATGATCTTTCTCTCAATCTGATAAATGCCATTTATAACAAACTAGCAGCCAACATCATATTAAATAGAAAAAATGAAAATATCTCATTCTAAAATCAGGAGCAATACAAGGATGTCCACTGTCACAATTCTTATTCAATGCTACTCCAGAAATGGCATCAGATAAGTTAGACAAGAGAAAGAAATAAAAAGGATAAGAGCAGTAAAGGGAGAAGTTAAATTATCATTATTTGTGGACAACATTGTATTCTGCATGAACTCGAAAATTGCTACCAAAAGCTTTCTACATATAATATCAAAATTCAGTAGCATATCTGGATTCAAAGTCAACGTTCAAAAATCAATAGTATTTCTATACAGAAATACAGAACTCAATGGAAAGAATTCAGGTAAACAACAGCTTTCACAATAGAATCGAGAAAGAGAGAGAGAGACAGAGAGAGAGACAGAGACACAGAGACAGACAGAGCGAGACAGACAGAGAGAAACAGAGACAGAGAGAGACAGAGATACAGAAGGACAGAGATAGAGACAGAGACAGACAGTCAGACAGAGAGAGAGAGTGAGACAGAGAGAAAGACAGACAGAGACAGAGATAGACAGAGATACAGAGACAGAGAGAGAGACAGAGACAGAGACAGAGACAGACAGAGAGACAGAGACAGAGACAGACAGACACACAGACACACAGACAGACACACAGACAGACAGACCAACCAATCTAGGAATCAATCCAACAAAAGAAGTAATAGAACTTTAAATTGAAGACTATAGGGCCAGCCAGATACCTCAGAGGATTAAAGCACCTGCTTAGGCAGATGCTGGGACTGGGGTTGGATGTCCCCAGTATGCCCTGCTGGCCCTGTGTGCTGAGATGACAGCTGAGACTGAATGTGGCAGTGTGTGCCTGTAATCCCAGCTCTTGGGAACCTGAAAACAGGAGTATCGCTATGACTCTGATCTGTATTGTGACATCCTGTACTAGCTACATAAAAAAGCTACTGTAGCTTTTTTCTCAACTGAAAATTGAGTTCATGGAGGATAATAGAAATTGGAAAGATATCCCTTGTTCTTGGATAGGATGAACCAATATAAAGAAGATATTTATACTTCCAAAATACTTTCAAAATTGTTACACAGATTTAATGCAATCCCAATAGAAATATCAATAGTATATCTCACTAGAAAACCATCCTAAAATTCATTTGGCACCCAAAGAGACCTAGAATAACAAAAGCAGTTTTTAGAAACAAAATCAAAACCAGAAGCACCATAATTCCTGACTTGAAATTATAGTACAGTGTTACTATGATACAAACAGCATGGTATAGGCCAAAAAAAGCAGACCTAAAAATCATTGGAAGAGATTAAAAGATAAACTGTAAACATATTCAGCCACCTTATCATTGACAAAGGAGCCAAATACATTCACTGGAAGAAAAATACCCTCTTTAGTAAATGGTGTTAGAAAACTGGCTTTCCATATTCTGAGGCTTAACCACATCTTTCATCATGCAATAAACTGAAATCAAAATGGCTCAGAGATCTATTAAAACAGAGACATTCAATCTGCTTTTGAAGACATTGGTATAACAAAGACTATGAACAAAACTCTAATCACACAGGAAATAGAACAATGAAGCAACAACTGGGATCTCATCTTATTAATTTTTTTTTATGTATTTGGCTGTTGCAGGGTCCCAATACACAGCTCAGAATAGTGGTGATCCTCCTGCTTTCAGCCTCTCCAGTACTGGGATTACAGGAGGGGACCACTATGCCCAGACTCTGGTCAGCTCAGCCCCCTCAAAGGGCTGGGCTGGCACAGCATGTGGTGCCAGAGATCTAACTGCTGGCCCTGTGCTTACCTAAGCTTGCCTAAGCAGGTGCTTTAGTCCACTGAGCTATCTCACCAGCCCCCTTATTAAAAAGCTTTAGCATGGCAAAATAAATAGAGTAACAGAGGAAGAGACAGCCACAATAGGGGGAAAAATTGCCAACTTTTCTTCAAACAAAAAGTGTAATATTTATAGTATATTATAGTACAATATTTATGTAAATAAACTGGCAATAATCAGACTCCCAAACTTAAGGACCCAGTCTAGTAGAGGGTATCTGAAATGAATAGACACTTCTCAGAGGAAGAAAAACAAACATCAAATAAATATATTAAAAAACGTTCAACATCACTAATTCTTCAGGAGATACAAAGTAGAACACTGAGATGCCATTTCATTCTGTAACGAATGGCTATTATCAATAAACCAACCAATAACAAATGCTTGTGGAGTTACATGGATAAAGAAACCACACTCCTCTTATGGTGATAGCCAGGTGCAACCACTGTAGGTGGAAATTTCCTTTGACCCAACTATCCCTCTTCTTGATATTTTCCCAAAATAATTAAAAATCATCATACCACCATGATATATGCATGACCATGTTCACAGTAGCACAATTATTAATAGCTAAATCTTGGAAACAACCCAAATGTTCATCAAACAAAGAATGCACAAAGATGTTATTGGTTTTTTTTATACAATGGATATACCTAGAGACCATACTGTTAAGTGAAATGAACTGGACATACAAGCAAATATCATATTGTTTCTCTGGGGTGAAAAACTGAAGATATAAATATGAAAAAGAATGCATAACAGATATTTCAAAATAGGAAGAAAATATTCAAATATGAAGGGACACAAGAAAGGAGAATGAAAGGGAAGAAGGAAAAATATAATGAGTAAAGAAAGATAAAAATGAAACAAATTTGTAAATAAAGAGAAGTGATACAGAAGGTATGGAGGGGGAATGGGGAAAAAAAAGAATAAGGGTATATCATGTGTGGGTACCAGCTCCTGTAATGAGCTTTCTACATTTCATCATAATGTATATCCAAAATGTGCCAGTAAAATTTTTAAAAAGAATAAAAGACAGAGGTCATTGTATACCAGGGAACAGTTAAATGAGAAGAGATAACATCTATAAACATATATAAACCTGAGGGCTGGCTAAATAGCTTAGTGGATTGAAGCCGTTGCAAGCAGGTGCAGGGGCCAGGGGTTCGATTCCTGGGCCTTCTGTGCCAGTCCTGCCCCCAGGGTGCACTGAGACAGCAATTGAGACTGGGCGTGGTGGCGCGAGCCTGTAATCNCAGCTCTTGGGAGGCTGTAAACAGGCAAATCACTATGAACCCAATCTAGTAGTGAGACCCTGAACAGCCTGTAGACTCTTCCCTTGAATGCAAATAAATAAATAAATAAATAATAAATAAATAAAACTAAAAAAAAAGGTACTGGCTAACAGAATGCAACAAATCATCTCAATGTTTGTACATCATTGTTGAGTAGATATCATTCTGAGAAAGCAAAGATGACTCAACATATGATTAGTAATTATAATATGTCACATAAAGATAAGCAAAAAAACTTTTGACAAAATCTAACTTTCATTCATGATATAAAAAATTAATCCTGAAAAAAATAAGTATAGAATGAGCCTATCCCTTGGGGACCTTGCCGGATAGCTCAGTTGTTTAAAGCACTGCATTGGACAAATGCAGTCAGGCACACAGGACAACGGTTCAGTTCCCAGCTGCAGAAACTGCAACAGACCAGCCCTTAAGGCAGCCTGAAGAAGAAAAAAAAAAAAAAAAAAAAAAAAAAAAAACTTCTCAAATTTAGGGGCCAGCAAGATACTTCAGAGGTCTAAAGTGCCTGCTTAGTCAATCTTAGGACCACAGTTCGATCCCTGGCACCACATGCCGCATCAGCCCTGCACCCAGAGCAGGCTGAGCTGGCCATAAAAAAAAAAAAAAAAATAGAATGAGCCTCTCTCAATTTGATAAAAAAAAATATTTATGAGAAATCCACATCTAATATGTTAAATGGAGAAAACTAAAATCTCTCTGAAATCAGGAGCAAGACAATGATATCCACTATCACCACTGCTGTTCAATATGGTACTTGAAATTATACCCAGCACTATTAGATAAGCAAATTCAATAAAAGGGTACATGTATGGAAAGAAGTCAAACTATCTCTCTTTTGCACATAATCCTGTATGTGAAACACACAAAAATCTGCTACCAGGAGACTACTGGCAATAGTAATAATCAATTCAACAGAGTAGAAGGGTACACAGTGGGCACACAAAAAGCAATAATGTTCCAATAACACTAACAATAGCATCAAGAAAAAATTATATACTTAGGAATTCACCTACCCAGGAACATGCAAGACCTCAAGAATCAAAATTACAGTATTCTGAAAAAAGGAGATTGAAGATAATATCAGAAAATGAAGATGTTCCACTGTTCCTAGAGAGATAGAATGAATACCATCAAAATGCCCATATAACCAAAACTAATTTGTACATAAAAATAAAGTCCCACTGAATTTAACAAGAGTATTATTCAAAGAACTACACACACACACACACACACACACACACACACACAAAGAGGCCAAAATAGCAGAAGCAATCTGGGGTTCTAAGACCAAGCAGGAGGCATTGCAGCCCTGGATCTCAAGGTAGATGACAAAGCTACAGTGTAGAAAATAAAAACAAAACAAACATATTTCAGTGGAATATAAAATGCAAAAATACCACCAGACACACTCAGACACCTAATCATTTTTTCTAATGAACCCAAATATATATACACATGCTGGAGTAAAGAAGCCTGTTCAACAAATGGTGCTGGGAAAAGTGTTTGTCCACATGCAGGAATTTGAACATAGACCCATAATCTTCGCCATGCACTAAAGTAAAATCAAAATGGGTCAAAGGCCTGGATATTAAAACAGAAATACTTTTGTATTGCAATAAAATAGGCAAAACTTTTGAAGTCATAGGCATAGACAAGGACTTTCAGAATAGAACCATTTGCATGGGAAATAACACAAAGAATTAACAAATGATATATCAAATTAAAAAGCTTCTGAATACCAAAGGAAATAGTGGGAAAACTTTAGCCATCTACTCCTCAGTCAAAGGACTAACATGTAGCATATGTCAAGAACTAAAACATTAGATGCCTAAAAGTAAAAGATGAGCAAATTAAATGAGTAGACAGTTCTTAGAAAAAAATGAGAAATGCAAATGAAAACTACATGAAAGAATCCTTAACTTCATTAGCCATTAAAGAGTTGCCAATTTGGGCTGAGGAAGCTAGCTCAGTGGTTTAAGCACCTATCTGGCCAGCACAAGGGCCCATGTTCAATCAACAGTCCTGCATGCCATGCGGAACCCAGAACTCTGGGTGAGCCATACACTGAAACCTAGTGTGGTAGCACATGCTTGTAATTCCAACACTGGGGAGGCTTAAATGGGAAGATCACTTCAAGTCTGAGCAGCATAGCAAGACACTGTACCAAACAAACAAACAAATAAATAAATGAGTTGCCAGCTAAAATAATACTTGGTCATATCTTACTCCAGAAAGAAATGCTAGTGTCAGAAAATCAAATAATAATAAATGATCATGAAGTTGCTGAGAAAAGAAGCCCTCCTACACTGTTATGGGAGCATAAACAAGTGCAACCACAGTGAAAATCAGTATGAAGAGTCCTCAAACAACTGGAATCCCATTTGACTCAAATGGAATTGAGTCTTCAATTCCCTTCTAGGTATTTTCCTGAAAGAGTTAAGCATATGATACATGCATAGGTATGTTTATAGCTGCACAGCTTATTATATATACATATGCATATGTATTATATTATATATCATAATATATATATGAAGTGTCCTATGTGTTCATCAATAGGGAGTGGACAAAAATATGGCATACATAAAATGGATCACTATTCAGTCATAAGCAGAAGAAATTTGAGTCATTTGTAGGAATATGTATGCATCTTACAACTATGATGCTTAGTGAAACAAATTAAATACAAGAGCTTAAATGTTGCATGGTTTCTCATACATTAGAAACACAGATTATAAATAATTTAAAAAGCAATAAATGGTGATAGGAAATGGGTACAGACCATTTAAAAGTAGAATCGGATCTAGAGATAGAAGGAGGGGTAGGAAAGGGAAAGTACAAATAATTAAGTTACAATAGGTGTATGTATCAAGTTCCCCAGATGAATGCATACATTATGTAATGCAAACAGATATTAATAAAAAAAATTCCAAGTTCAAATCCAGGAACTAGAAAGGGACCAAAAACTTTACAGAGGCAAAATACAGAACAGAAATGGAATTCAACTAAAAGAAGAGGAAGGCATTAAGTGATTTCTGTACAGACGCCGTATATTATTGGCAGCTGAGGATTGCTTGTGAGCCTAAAGAACAGATAAGGACCACCAGCCATGATCACCATCTTTCCCAACCCTGAAGATTCCTAACTGTAGATATTCTGAATCTGTGATGTACAAGCATAATGCATCAGCAGAAACTATAATTTCAGTTTTGAAGTTTGATTTTTCTCCAGGATAGTACATGAAGTTTCATGCTCTCTGTCAAGCCAAGGGATCAATGAGCCACAGCTTTGAATCAGTCACACAACCAGGACAATAGAAAAGCAATGCACTGCAGCAGGGACAGCAAACTTCTTAGAGTTTTAAGTGATGACAAATAGCCTATTATAGCACAGGTGCCATAGGTCAGCCACTAGTACATACTTCTGTTGATAAGATCTAATATTCAATAGTTAGGGGTATTTGTTGTATCTTTGATTCAATGTATTCAACTCACAGTGGGTTTTATGGGGCACAATGACTTGGTACATAGGGAAAAAATGTTTTTCTTAAGCAACTTATGGATTTAGAACAAGAGGGGAGCTTGAGATAATCAACGTTGTAGACCTCTTTCTGCATTCATATTAGAAGTGTTGTAGGTGGAGGACATGACATCTGGGATGATAAGAGAAAATGACCAAAAAGAGAATAAAAGAGGTCCAAAGCAGAACACAATGAGTGAGGAAGTTGTAAATCAGTGGAGGTGTGAAAAGGTTAAAAAAGGATCAAAGAAACAAAACCTTATTCAATATCTGAAGAGATTGTGTAGTACCTTAACAACAACCAGGAGTCACTCTGGGATAGGAAGCAAAGCACAGAATTAATTCTCTCTGTATTTTGGAAAAATGAATGTGGAAGCCATATGTACTCTGGATAGGTTATCATAAGACAGAAATCCAGAGACCCAAGAAGGACCATTGCATGAGCCCAGGAGGATGTCAAAGGTGTCCTAAACTTAGTGATTTTAAGGAAATCATGGGACTTCCAAAGGTGTCAGAAGGTGGACTAGACATGAAGGGCAAGAGAGAAGGCAGAAAGCCTTCTTCTAAGTGATCAGAGCTGGGGCTGCTGTTTACTACACAGGAAGCATGTGGGGGAAAAGTGGAGAAGACATAATATAATTGGATAGTAAGTAGACTGCTAACCACCTAATTGAGGTGTACTTCTTGTATTTATTTACTTGTCTTTAAATATTAATTTCATTGGATCTGCACACTGGATCTGGGGAAGTAGAATGAAAATATATACAGTTGGCTTATCATACTGTCAGATTAAAAAATCAGGCTGCCTGAGTTCAGAATATGCTTTGAGTTGAGTGAGCAGCGTGCCTACCTGGAGGGCTTCTAAAGCAAGAATCCCATGACAGAGCTCTAGACTAGCTAGATGCATGTTCTCAGGACTGTACTTAGTCTCCCAAGAACTCATCCAAAGAAATTAGATGTTTTGTTGCTACATTTTATCCAACTTTTATTTAAACTTGCTACCTGGGCTGAAGATGTAGTTGAATGGTAGACTACGACTGGAGACCTTTTCTCTGGTGCCAGTTATCAGAGACCGCTGCAGTTAGTTACAGATCTCCTGCAAGGTGTTATGTGCACAGTGAGAAGAAAGAGTGAGAGACGGAATAAGGGTGCAGCAGCATCTGGGGTGACCAGTTGTTCTCAGGGAACACAAGGTCAAGAGGCATCAGGAACCTTGGCACTCATCCGCTACATCGGAGTCGAGGTCAATGAGTGAAGGGCAGTGGGTGTTTCTGGGAATAGCAATGTGGACTACCATAGGTTAATAAGAAGAACAAAGCATTCTTGCAAGGACAAGGATGAGACCGAGAGGCAAGGAGGAAACTGCAGTTTCCACAGGTGTCTTATTGTCTCTCCAGCAGGTTTTATCTTGCCCGGAAAGCACCACAGCAGTTGGTAGCTCTAGGGCTTCCAGCTGAGACCAGAAAAAAGCAGGAGTTCCTACATTCCAATCTTCTTCAAAGGGCAGGACAAGGACAAGTTCCCTAGACCCAATTTATGATTTTTGGTCTCCAACATATGCTTACCATACATGAGATCCTGAATTCAGTCACGAACACGAACACATACACACACACACACACACACACACTATGTGACAAGCATTAGGCTGTAGGCACAAGCAAGAACAGTTGTTCCAATCTCTGCCTCCTTCACCATGTGATACCCATCATGTCCCATTGCTTTCACTCTATGAAATATCAGACCTTTTGGAAGATATACAGTGAGCCTGTGCTTTCTTCTGCACCTTGAAGTAGTATTCGGTCTACCTCATAATCCCTCAAAGCACTTAGAAAAGCACAAAATGTTTAAATACTGCTTCTGTTTTTATTTCAAGAGGCACTTTAAGAGTATAATTTCAGGTGAGACTCACTGTTTCCTGGACTTAAAACCCCTCTGAAAGTGGAGGTAGTAAAGTGAGAAAGCCAAACAACAAGGAGTTTAGAGATCCCTAGAAGAAGCACGGCCTTCATTATCTAATATAGTTTAAAATCCAGGCACTGAAGGAGATGATTTTAATACCTTAATTCCATATTGGACAAGAAGGTGTTTTCAATTAGTGGGGAAGCAGTCATGGGGAGATTCAAATCCATGCACACGGTCGTGTAATAGTATAACCTATCTGTGTTCACGTCCCTACTACAGCACTCCTACAATGGTTCTGTCTCCCAAATCAACCCTACCCAAATGCCTTTTTGTTCTTATTAAAATACTCCATGGGCTACAGTAAATTGGTGGCAAATTGTGGCTAAGAAGGATGGAGGTACTGAGGCAGACCAGATGAAGAGTCTGATCAGACAGGACACCAGTTCAAATGTCTGTTACCCATCAGCACCTCCCCATAGAGCCTTCAGTTACATCCAAGCATAATTCTAGTGAGAGTGAGATTCAGAGCTCTGAATCCTATTATCACTCATAAAAAGCTAATCTTTGCTTTTGTGAGCAAGAGAAGTCTGTGTCTCTAGGACACAGCATTAGAGAGCAAAGCACAGAGTTGGGTTTATTCAGGATTTGAGAACATAAGGTATTTCTAAAGTGCAGGACTTCAAAAAGCAGCAGCATAGCGATTGGCTGAACTTTAGCTGCTATAGCATTGTTGCTCAAGTGTGGTTGGATCTAAGTGGTAGACTTCCAGAAAAGGGTGTGTGGTGTGAGGATGCTGCTGATAGGCTGATCTCAGAAATAAGGAATTGTCATTGATTGACTAGCCTTCACAAGTTTGATTACTTCAGCCATTTACTGCTGATCAATGAGGGATGCTTAAAATTAGTTGTAAAGGTTACTTTGGCCTTGGTCATACAATAGATTTTTCCTAAGAGGCTGAAACTGTCATTCTAAGAGTTAATTAGAACATAGTGTTCTAAGATTCATTGCTTACAAAACGCAATGAGGCACTTGGACCCTTTGTTGATATTTACTAGAGTCTGGCCAGAACTAAGAAGATATTAGTAGATGTGAAGTACACACAGATAATCACCTACAATCACTGCTTCCCATGACAGCATTATTAGAGTATGTGGTTGATCATCTCTGTTGAGTTCTTATTTATAAAAGCTAAAGTAAACTTTTAAAAAATTCAGTTGAACAAAGTTTTTAATTCTTTAAAGTCTTACAGTATTTATATCTGTTAAGCACTTAGGGGCTCCTTGCTGTGGCTGTGCTCAGCTGTTTTAACAGAGTGGTCTGTTTTGGTTATAAGGGAGATTATCAAATAAGAAACCCTCCTAATCTCTGTGGGTTCACATGCCTGGGGAGAAACCTGGCTATACATGTTATGAGGTCATAACTAAATCTCTATTCATCACTTAAAGGCTGCAACACTAAGCTGCCTGGATGAAACTAAAGATTCTCATTTCTTTGTTACTGTCATCACTGAGCCAGTCCTGACTTATGCCTGCACTATCAGGACACCCTATCCTATCCAGTAAACTTTTCAGACCCCCTTTCTTCCTATCAATATAGGAGAGAATAGCCATTTCTGAGCCGACTGTTTTCTAGTCTGTGGTTAAGAAAGACAGATGTTGTGATGCATATTTGGTTGAGATGACTTTAACACAGTACTTAAGTAGCTTTTTCTTTTAGTTCAGTGCAAAGCAATCATCAGGTCCACTTGCACAGAACTGTGTATATTGCACAGTTTAATGTTTTATCACTTGTAACTTTTCAGCTAGCTGCTTCCATGCTAATGAGAAGACCCAAACTTTTTTATTTTTCATTTGTTGCCATTGAGTTGCAGTCATCGAAACCCTCAGAACCACTCCAACCATCTGTTTATTTTTATGCCAATTCAGTTATATCTGCCATGAGGCCAGCCAGATGCCAAACCATCCAGTAACCACTCAGCTCCCTTGAGGCACTAGAGTGATTCCATTAAGGTTGCCCCTGCTGGTTGACTGGGATGTCACCAAGGAAGTACCCATTTGCTATATCATGAATAAGCATTAGGTATCATGGCCCTCTCCCTTGGTTTCTCATTTGGCCTGATTGTGACATTAAATGCAAGGTTATAACAGCTTTTCATAAATTAATTTATTCAAAGTACTTGTCTGAGTTAATTTCAGAGACCATAACAAAATGCTATCAACTGGGAAATTTATAAGCAGTATAAATATATTGCTCACGGTTCTGGAGGCTGGGAAGGCCAAGAATAAGGCTCCAGCAGATTCTGTGTCCTGTTAGAGAATACTCCTGCTGCAATAATGCTGCCTTCCAGCTGTGCCCTCACATGACAGCAAAGACAAGACATGCTTCCTCAAGGCTCTTCCTGACAGAACTAATTCCTTTCTTGAAGGTAGAGTCCTCCTGGCCTCATGGCAAACCAAAGGTCCTACCTCTTACCAGTGAACACTGGGGTATTAAGATTCAATTCATGAATCTGAGGGTGCAGGGGCATAAACATTCAAACCAGAACACATTATAATTTTTTTTTAATAAAAGACATTGTAGAAATTTCAAACACCTTCCCAACTTTTTTTATCTATCTCCATTTTTATGACAATGTATTCTCTCCATAGTGAGCATCTTCCAAATTCTTCAGATTTCTTTTTTACCCCTTGTATGTCATCAGACTCTTTCTTTGATGCCTGCCCCACCCCCAGTTCCTTCCTTTCCTATATCTGTTCTTAGACTTCTCATACTTTACTGTCCTTTTATTTCCTCCCTTCCCCTCCCTTCCTCTCCTTTCCCCTCCCTTTCCCACCCTTCACTTTCCATCTCTTCTCTTCTCCATTCCTCTCCTCTCCTTTCTTTTGCTTTACTTTTTATCTTCCCTTGTCATCTCCTAGGCACATGTCTACTCATATGATTTCTGTAACTATCACTCTGTTTCATTAAAATCAAGGTAAATCCTGAAACCAAACACACTTTGCAGGCTGCTACTTGCTTGCCTTCATCTTGGTATTGCACACAGTTCTCTCCACCAGCCTTCTCTTCTCTTACTTCCAGAACCTTCCTTCTGCTTTCTCTTCTTGCTTTTTTTCTAAAGCCTTCTGTTTCTTTTACTGACACTCAAACGCACAAGGGCCAATGAGTCTTGTTCCACAGTCTTCTCATTCCACACCATTCCCCTTTCCATCTTGCAGTATCTCTTTACCACTGGTGATTCCCAAATCGGTGACTCTGACCTTGACTCACTTTTGTGCAACAGAGCCTCATGTCTAACCAACTTTTGGCTACATTTAATTGATTTTAAAATATTTAGGGGAACAACTCATTTGGGCCCCCCTCCTGTCCCTCTCTTGGACAGGAGCTTTCTTAAACTCAGTAAATATATTTTGCTCATAAAAAATCATAAAAATAAATAAAAATAAATGAAATATTTAAAGTAGAACCTAGATATGTGATTACTATGTAAAACCAATTTCTCCTATTTTATCCTCTCTTTTCAGTAATAATCCCCAAAGTCACCTAGTCACAAAGCTAAAAATGTTAGAACTCTATGCCTTCTTCTATATTAGGTTCTATTCACTTGAGCACCAAGTAGTCCACCATTTTTTTTATATAAGTAGCTCCCTGTTTTGGTAGCTGCTATTGTGGTTCAGCCTTTCCTGGAGTACAGAACTCCATATTAACATGCTAAGAGAAGATCCCAACATGGAGTTTGGATCTTTCAGATCCCAACATGGAGTTGGGATCTTTCAATTCCACCACAGTGGGTTAAATCTTATCACTTTCTTGCTTAAAATTTTTCAGTGGCTTTTCTTTTCCTGGTTGATGTTATAAACTATTTTTAGCACTGTGACCTTTCTCTTCAAATGTATTCTTACATGGAACTCCACTGTGTGAAGCAGATCCACTGTTTTTCTCTGTACTGGGTGGACCTGCCAGGGGCAAAGTTTCTCCCCTGCTTGGCCACTCTTTCTGCCAAATAGTGGCCTAGGAGGCATTTATATAACCCCAGCCTGAAGAAGAATAAAGAAAAATCACTGAGAGCACTAAGTTCAGAAGGATGAAGTGCCACATGGAGGATTTGGGACACCACAAATACTACAACCATGGTCACTACCACTTTTATCTTAAGGTGCACAGAGATTGGCTCACAGAGGATATTGGCCTTGAGAAAGCACAAATTAGGTTCATGGTGAGAAAGTGTGGTCTCCAAAGATTAAGGCCTGGCTATCGCCACATTTTCAGAGAAGTGGACAAATATGATCTGCTTGAAAAATGAGGAAGGGAAGAACAGATAAAAAGAGCCTTGATAACAAAGAAACCAGATAATTTTTAAAAGGATATATAGAAAGGGAAAAAATTTTTTTAAAAAAAATCCTGGTTGTAGAATGTCTAGAAGGAGTCCTCATTTAACAGGAATGTGTAAGGTGGTGTTTTAAAGCTTTACAATTTTTTTTTGTTTTCATATGTTCTATGCAGTGAATTATGGAAACAGTTCTTTTTTTTTTTTTTTTTGAACCAGGGATTGAACTCAGACCCTTGTGCTTGCCAGAGAAGTGCTTATTCTACTAAGCTGTCTCCCCAGTCCCTACCCTCAGTTGTTGAGTAAAATCTGCTTCATAAGGACTTTGTGGTGAATCCTCTTTGGAGAGTGTAAAAGACTGAATTCTGCATCCCGATCAGTGAAAAAGGTAGAATGAATCACATTTTAGACAGATACAGGAGGTAAAAATATAATGGACATGGAAAAATTAATTCCCCAGATATTTTCAGTAAATGTGGGAAAGGATAAGGTTAACCTGAAGCAACTGTTTAAAGAAATCCTCAAATGAATTAACCTCTAAGGTTCAAGAAGCTCAAGTTAGAAATAGTGGTGTGACTTAGGGTTAGTGATCACTTCTGGCTACATCAACGATCATTCTGAAGATCAAATCTAAATAAAGACACCAATGCTGAGGAACTCATGTTGCAGGAGGGATCAATTTCAGTTGTAAGCACCAGTAAAAGGCTCCTCATAAAGAGATGCTGAAGAAAAGGGCCTAACAAGATAGCTCAGTGGATTCAGTGCTTGTTTAGGTAAGTGCAGAGGCCAGGGTTTGATCCCTGGCACAGAATGCTGCACCAGCCCCATCCATGGGAGCTCAAGGCTGGCAATGGATATGGGGCATGGTGGCACATGCCTGTATTTCCAGCACCAGAGAGGCTGAAAACAGGAGGATCGCTAAGAGTCCAAGCTGTGTAGTTAGACCCTGCACAAAAACAAAACAAAACAGAGAGAGAGAGAGAGAGAGAGAGAGAGAGAGAGAGAGAGAGAGAAGAGTTAGAATCAAGGTTTTCCAACTATTGAGATTTGGAAGTAAAATGTCTCCTGGGAACATGGATTCTAGACACGCATCTCTATGAGCACCTCTGCTAATGGTCTACATGTTCCTTTTTCTTTATTGCATTTAATCAATCCATTATGACCTTTAGTTTCCAGTAACTACCACTGTTAGACAAACATTCAGTCTATATGTCATTTAATTCAAATTTGATAAAGTGGCATGTCATTGGTTAGATTCAGAATGTGGTACATGGCTATTTAGCTTTTACAAGAGAATGGGATGGTATTACAAACAAGGCCATTTTGGAAAATGGCTTTTTTTTTTCTAGAAAGAATATGCAAGAAAGTGAGGCATGGCAATGCATGCCAGTAATCCCAGCACTCCAGAGGCTGAAGCAGGATGATCACTGGGAGTTCAAGGCCAGCCTGAGGTACAAAATGAGCTCAAGGTCAGCCAGCACTACATAGAGAGATTCTTTCCCCAAAAGACAGAAGGAAAAATTTTACAAAAGGTTTTTAAAACAGAACTTGAAGAAAGCAATAAGCTATGTATGAGATATAATTACCCATATGCTTCACCTTTCTGGTCTCTACTGGATGAGCCAGGATTCATCTGCTTGTGAGTGAATCCTGAGATGTTTCTAGAAAAAGATTTTTTTTAAAGGTTGGTAGTACATAAATAAACTGGAGATGGAGCTTTTAGTTGTAAAAAGAAGGACTATTTAATTTATAGCAAAAACACTGGAGGAATTCAGTGATTTTATAACTGAATCTCAAGTTCTATGCCAGTTTCCCATTGAGAATTTGCATCAGGGACACCCTTCTCAGTGGGTGAGCGTATCATCTTTCACATAATAGATGTGTTCCTAAAAGCTTATATGTGAATCAAGTTTCATGTTTAGGAGATAGCTCTAATCCCAATTTCCTAATCTATGCAAGAAGAGAAATCAAATTCTATTTCATGCTCACTGGTGCAGCATTCTTTTACGTGGAAAGTCATGCTGTGAATTTTCTCTGTGGTTGGAATCCTTGTCCACTAATTGATCTGCTGTGGAAATTTTGGTCTTTCATCCATTAGACTTCTTCAATTCACCTTACAGACAGTGCTTTGGAGAGAGGTAAAGCATTAAATAAGTGAAAATAGTTATAAGCTCAATGAAAAACTCAGGACTTTCAGTTTCACTCATCAATTTAAGCAAATTACATCAATTCAGAGATGATCATCAGTGATCCAAAGTAACTAGATTCTTTTTTTCCTTCAAGTTCTATGCACTTTAATGGTCTCTGCCTCTGCAAGTAACAAGAAGGTCCTGATAAAAAAATAAAAAAACCTACTTCAAATCTCTGCTTTAAAGCTCTGCTCTTTACCTTTGAAGGAATGGAGCTCGTGAAGTTAAGTAAACAAATTGCAGATGGCAGGCCACATTCATTCAGAAACATGCCTATTACTCAGCAAAACGGCATTTAATACCACAAAGAAGCTAATAACTGAGAGCTGGGCTGCTACATCAAATCTTCAATGGAATCCAATATCCCCACCTGTGGGCTGCCTAGAGATAACCTGTAATTGTGTCCCCCCAAAAATTCAATTACCAGAAGGGAAGGAAACATATTGACTCTTTTTCATGAGGAATGAAGTCACACAAAGGGTCCTTCAGTACGGACCTTGTACACTTGAAGCAGAGTTTATCCTATTTGTTGCCCGGTAACAGCCTGATCCTTTCATGTATGAATTTTGCATGGAAGATGGATTTATCATTTACATCTAGGTGACCATGCACACCCTCTTCCAGGTACTCACCCTTCCTGTTCACCAGAAGTAAGGCAAACAGAATGTGAATACAGAGGACCAATATTCTCTTTTTTTTTTCAGAAGGGTGAAATTTTCAGTATCGATTTCCCATCACAACACACAACAGCACCATCACTATCATAAAAGTAATAACCTGCATGCACGATGGTCATTGAGCATACTCAAAATGCTCTAAAACTGAGGAGTGTGTAATGATCAATAAAAGTCTGAATCCTTTGCGGAATATCAACACACTTGCAGATAGTTAGAAAATATTGCCCCTTAGTTATTAATAAGGAGAGATTGAGCATCTCAAGAAGGGAGGCTAACAACTTCTAAGTCATTCCTTACAAATATTCATCCATTGGTTGAATTCTCTGTGTAACTAACTGACATGGGTTGACCAGCCATGTCTCCTCCAATGGCTCCCCCGTGGGCAAAATTCCAAAGATGTAGAGACTGCTCTTGAATTAAGCTGGAAGACTTCTGTGACAACAAAGAGGCACACAAACTTTGGAGAATGAGAAAGTTTGACACCCTGTAGCTCTAGGGTGGAGGCAGTTGAAGTTGTCCTTATTTATTTGTGCATGGTCAAATGCCCGTGCTTTCCCTTCTGAATACATTCCAGATAGGGTATATGACTTGGTCAAATGTCATGTAGGAAGTTGAGATAAGATGATGCCTCTGAAACCAAGAAGATATTTGGTCAAATGAACAATTAGGAGGTCTTCATTACACGTGTAATACACACATGGGGCAGGGCATCAAAGGTAGCCTGAGATGGAGTGAGACACATGCACAGAAATACAATGCTATTTTCCCTCCCTGGAATCTGTGTGACTCTGGGAGCATCCCACTACTCCAAGCTCATCTGTCCTGCATACAAACTGTTTTCAGAATAACTGCAGAGCTCTTCTTAAATCTTACTCCAGGTCCTGGATCCAGGAACAAATGAAACCTGAGGGATTGGTGTCATTGAGAGGGCTGGAGGATGCATCCTGTGACCTCTGTCAACTGGATGATTCTGTGACAGATACAATAGCAGTTACCACTCATTAGTACAGCAACACCCTCTTCCTACCAGAGAAAGATTGCATACAAATGAATATGCATTATTTAGGTGTTATGTATTTATATGTACATTATATGTATCTAAAAAGTAATTCCATGGCTGCAGGCAAAGAATACAATCACTGACAGACCTTTAATCACCTACAGACCTCCTAAGACCACTCAAAACTGTATTTTTCTATTCCTTGCCTGGCAGATCTCAGAAGGTCAAGGTTGAGTGTTGCCCTAGCAACAGTGGATAGCATCACTACTACCTGAAGCTGCCCAAGGGGCTGCAGGCTCTGCAGCACTGTAAGTGGTTATGATGTTATCCCAGTTGCTGGGGCAACACACAGCCTTGTACCAAGGAAGGTGGGTAACCGTGGAGTCAGTTTCTAACCATCTTGCTTTTAGCAGTCCATGCTGGCAAGTGCATTTACCACTGCATAAATTCTGTGAACAATTTGGGATCTTAAAGAGTTGTTAATCATGTGTTTTCTTTTTTAAAAGCTCTTAAATGGTTCACCTTTAGCACCTGAAATATAGTGCTTATCTATGAAAAAATAAAAACAGGTTTATTATTGCTCTATTTTAAATGAAATTGCCACCCACACTAAAATATGCCAGAGTAACTCTTTTAATTCTTCTCCAGAGTGTCTGCCCCCCCTAATCAAGCCTACAGATTTTTCAAGTTGCTCTATGCTATATCTACAAGTGAAAAAAGGAAAATGTCTTAAGATAATATTGGATCTTTAAAAGTAGATTCATAAAAGCAGAGAAGTCCTGTTCCCTATTTGAGTCATCCTTGACTGGCTTTCTTTTAAAATGCATCCTCTGTCTTTCTTATATCCAAGGGCTTTAAAATTTAAACGTTCATGAACATCAGCTTTATTAAAATTAGGGCTTGGGGAAATGACTCAGAAAAGGGAAAAAAGGATATTATCCAACCATTTAAAAGATGCTAATTAATGAAGTTCTAAAGCCCAGAGAGGACATTAGATACAGCAAGGGTTTCTCTACCAAGGAGGAATGGAATTCATCTAAAAACCAAAAAGAAATCCAGAATAAAATAAAATTGAAGTATATTAACCCAAATCTTCCCTCAGGTGAAGGAAGATCCTCAAGAGTTTTGTTATATTGCAAGAACTTGAGTTTGCCTGCTTATGAACTGAGCACATTAACATTTTCTGCTACAGCTCCACACCAGTCTGTTAGCTGTTGGAAATCTGCCTTGAATGTGCTACAAAAGGCATTTCACCCACTTGATTCTAATCCTCTGCTTGCCCTCAGCATTAATCACATACTTAGCCTTGGTCAGATCAGGGAATGAGAGGAGAAAGGCTACCCAGATGGTGGATCCATGCCATTCCATTTCTCTGAGCCAGAAACTCCTTTCTTTCTTAATCGCAGAGAGGATTTTCCCTTTCTTCTGCCTAACTCATCCACCCCAGCTTAGAATTTGGAGCTCACAGGAATTTATCCTCCTGAGTGAGGAGATCTTTTCAAAGCACATGTGGTTAAGCTCACACAAGCCCACCACTGTTTGCCCACACTCTAAAGAGTAAGTTATGTTTGACTTTATCTTTTGATTATTGCATTCTATGATGGCCTTGCCCCATGTTCTAAAGGAATCCTCTCTCTCTCTCTCTCTCTCTCTCTCTCTCTCTCTCTCTCTCTCTCTCTCTCTCTC
>NDGN011547559.1:1075-12598 GCA_002564285.1 Tympanoctomys barrerae | reverse complement strand
GAACTCAGGCCCTTGTGCTTGCCAGGCAAGCGCTTGTTCTACTGAGCCATCTCCCTGGCCCCAGCTCTGTGCCTCCTCAGGGCACTCACTGGCTACCTCCCTTTTAGAATCCTGTATTGATCCACTGGGCTATGCTGCTTTTTTGCTCGAGCCTGATCACAAGCTTCCAGTCGCCAGGCTGCTGCCATCTGTCCCACTTAAACACAAGTTTCTTGGGGCAGCCACAGAGTCACCCTGGGTCTTCAGCCTCAAATGCGCACCTAAGTGGAACTCTGCTGAAGGCTCCCAAAATGCCACATACCGCATGTCCGAGCATCTTGATCTTCCTCCCCAGGACGTCTTACATGTTGGGCAGCTTCTTTCTGGCCCCAAATTGAAATTTCTAACAATAGAAAAATCTCCATGAATCTTTGATTCCACATGCTTGGATTCCAAAATGCTGGAAGCTCCCTATCTGGCTCTGAGGGCTCACTCTTCAGGGCAATGCTGGGAGTCCTGTGTGGCCACCACCTGGCACCCCATGAGGAAGATGTGTCTTGTGCAAGCCAGAAGCCCCAGGACAGCTCAGGGAAGGTCTAACCTCAGAGAAAGGGACTGTGCCTAACCGAGAGCTGGTGGGCTTGTTGCCTCCACAGGCAGCAAGGACCTGGATGGAATAGGGATTCATTCCTGACTCCTTTTTATTTGGAGAGCCTCTTACTGAAAAATCATTTATACTTTCCACCTATTTGTCTCTGTGTTTTTGGAAATATTTATTTATTTATTTATTTATTTATTTATTTATTCACTTATTTAGTGGAACCCGGGATTGAACTCAGACTCTTGCGCTTGCCAGGGAAGCACTTATTCTATTGAACCATCTCCCCGGCCCGTTTTTTGGAAAATTTTAAACAATTGACTTCTAAGGAGATGACAGTCCTATCCTTGAAAATCATTGTTATAAGCTCCTGTTGTGATGCTAAAAATAATGTATGTATAATTAAATTACCGAGAGCACCAAATACCTCTTAAAATTTATTTGAGACTCTCCTGTATGGTCTAGAGTAGAAAATAAAGGCTTATATCGCCACACAAATCAGCTTCCTCCCTTCTGCTCTCCCATTTATACTCAATTAGGTGCAATTATAATCCCGAAACTTCAAAAAATAATGTGTCCATCTTCTAGGTTTCCAAATAGAAAACAGAATAAGTCCCATTATTAAATAACTACATCTATTTATTGATTGAAAGTAAGCAAGTGTGACGGGTGTAACTTTAAAGGGAGAAAGCAGAGACTTTGAAATTTAGACCATCGGAGATCCAAGTGTATTAGCTGAGAACGTGCAGGCATTTTGTGCGGGTGATTGATGCCCTTTCTTGAAACTGGCAGGTGTGGTAGAGTCTAGAGTCCTCTCAGGTCTGGGGCGGGGTTTGTCTTCCTGTCGGTGCCGAATTCCTTTCCCTTCCCCCAGCACAGCCTACTCCCTGCTTCCTCCAGGGCCATACCAAGAGTGGTGTCCAGGATAGAGACTGGTGAGATTTGTCGATGATATGTGGGCATTTGATGCCTTCCTTGGCAGCAAGGAGGAGGTGAAAGTTTAACGATTTATTTTCTATCCATACTAAAATATTCCCAGCATGAAAATAGCCACTTCCACCGTAGCATCTCCACTGTCTGGGGACCTGTGTGATCCTGCCCTGCTGGCCCCTCTCACATGTGCAGTCCCAGAAGGCTGATCCACATCAGGGTGGCTGAGAGGAAGGCGCTGTTCAGTCCAGGAGTCTGGATGTCAGTCTTCCAGCCCTGCTTATAACCCTAGCAACCTTTGAGGCTGTGAGTGAATCATTTTGCCTTCCATTTGCCCACCTATCAAATGGAAATAATATTTTTCACCCCATCTGGATAATGACAGTTTGGGAAGCTCTTTCATCAACAAAATAGAAAGAAGTAGAGTTACTGGAAGAGGACTGAAAGGTCACTCATTCAAGCCCCTTCCAATAGGAGAGCTTGCCCAGTGGTCAGGCTGGCTGGGTTTGCCAAAGACAGTGAGTTCACTATCTCTGCCAACAGCCTGCCCGCCTATACCTCTGGGCTCACAGGCAGTGGGCAAAGAGGGTGGGCTTGGCTTGCTGAGCTTTTAGCTTCCATCTATTCCTACCCTGCAGTGGACTGTGCAGCTGCTTCTGATCACTGGAAAGGGAAGAGACCAGCCGTCCTCATCCACAGCCCTTCTGACACCTCGGTATGGGCCGTGGCCGCTGTTCAACTCAGCCTAGGAGAGGTAACTGCTGGGATTTTAATTCCCCAAACATATCCATCTGGAGACAAGACCTGCATGCAGGGCTTTTGACCACAGCAGGATGAGAAGCGCCTACATTATGAAGCACCAGAACTCTCATCTCCCATGACACTTTGTTCTAAGGAAATAGGAGGAGGACAGTGTTACAGAGATAACTTTCCTGAGCTGTGTGGAAGGCACAGTTCGTATTGTTGTTTGTTTGGTTTTGTCTGTTCCCCTTTCCCAGCACCCAATCTCAGGAGCACAACACTGGATTACTCCTATACTTCGTCGCATTTTTGTGTTATTATTTGTCTGTGCAAGATTGTCTGGTTTCATTTAAAATTTTTTTCCTTTGTCACCAGTCCCATGGTTGCCCTCTTTTAATACATACCTAGCCCGATATGTCTTGAAATATATGCAGCTGTTCATAAATGCATAAGGTTATTTGTATGTCTATGCATTTTTAATTTCTATAAATAATAACTGAGCTGTACTTCTTACCTGTTTTCTTACTTTCTTCACTCAACATCGTATTTTGAAAATCTACCCCAGCTCCTC
Organism: Tympanoctomys barrerae; assembly: GCA_002564285.1. NCBI lineage: Eukaryota > Metazoa > Chordata > Mammalia > Rodentia > Octodontidae > Tympanoctomys > Tympanoctomys barrerae. The sequence goes on along the minus strand of NDGN011547559.1, from coordinate 9,779 downwards.
TTGCATCTAGTTTGGAAGGTTTGATTGCTATGTTGCATTGTGAGTTAGACATCCATCTCATTTTATGCACTAACCCCTGGGACGGATCCCCGGATTCTCAACTTTTCCCCACCATGAATGAAGTTCTAAAGAACATATTTGTACCTGCCAGGTTGGGATCCTTTTTGGGAAAGACTCTGTTTGTTTGTTTGTTTTTTGTGGAACCAGGTATTGAACTCAGGTCCTTGTGTTTGCCAGGCAAACACTTACTCTACTGAGCTATCTCCCTGGCCCCAAGACTCTGGATAATACAAGTGGGTGACTGAGATCCCCAAGTTCATCTGCTAATGTCCTGTATTTTGCCATAATGTTTTCCAGAACTGCTATGCCAGGTCTCAGTTCTGTTAACCCTTTATCTCTCTTCGTATATCCTCATCAACACCTAATATTACCCATCTTTCTAATATTGCCATTCTTAGGAAATTCAAGGGACATCTCATTGTTTAATTTGCATTGCTTTGATTACTAGTAAACCTGAAATACACTTGCTAGCTGTTTGAGTTTATCTCTTTTTGAAATGCTTATTCATATCTTTTGGCCATAGTAAAAGTCAAATTCTCTGGCTTAATTTAAAAATTATTTGGTTGATTGTCAGTAGTTTCATTTATTTTTCAAGTAATGCACTTTTTCAGTTTTAGACATTCCAAATAACTTCTCCAAACCTCTCATCTGTCTGTTTTATTTATGATATCTTACTTTGGACAGAAATGTCTTGCTTTGATGCAGTCAGAATAGTAGAACTTGAGAAATGCAAGGATGCTGATAAATTAGGGGAAGTGTTACTGAGCTAACTGAAGGATAGGTCCCACGGCCTTTCTGGGTTCACTCTCTGACAGGGCTGGCTCTCTGCATGGAGGGTTTCGGGGATTCCCAGGCCTTCCTGTTCAGCCTGGGCTCCCAAATCCTAAAGGAGATCTCCCTTCTGACTCCAGGCTCTGCCTTTCCTAAAGGCCCCAATTAAAAGTTCAGATTAATAAGAACATGAGGGGTTGTTTAGTCCCTTAGCAGGCGTCTATCAAGGGCCTGCGCCCTTCCAGAACTCCCAGAATGCACTGGGGCTGGAGGCAACTTTCTGTGGTATGTATGCCTAAGAAGGCAGCCAGATAGAGCTCTTAGCAGCTTTATTCACTGTGAAAGATGGAAGCCACTCAAGTGACCATGGATAGAAGGGTGTTAAGTAAATGTAGTATAGCCATACAATGAAATATCCTCCAGCCTCAAAAAGGAAGGGAATTCAGACACATTTTACTGACTGAATGAATCTTGAGGAAAGACGCTATACTGAATGAATTCAGTGAGACACAATAGGGCAACGCTGTGTGATTGCACTTCTGTGAGGTGTTCACAGTCCTTGAACTCACGGAGACAGAGAGTAAATGGTGTCTGTCAGGCTGAGAGGATGGAAGGAGGAATTTGTGTTTAGTGGCCACAGTTTTAGCTTTGCAAATTGCAGAGTTCTTGGGATGGAGGGTGATGATTTTAACATGGCAATGTGAGTGTACCGAATGCCACTTAATGATACAATTAGAAATGATGGAGATGGTCAATTTTATATTATGTGTATTTTACCACAATAAAAATAATAAATGAAGAGAGGCAACTGGCCAGACAGAAGGGGCCAAACAATGTTAAGCCGAGACCTGTGAGATCAGTATTGAGGCAGTGAAGACAGGGAGCAGGAAGAGTCTCCATGATGGAAGCTCCTCTAGGCAGGTGCCTAGCTGGATGGGAGTAAGGGGTGTTCGAGATCAGGGAGGAGCTGCTAACTGAAGGGCGGTGGGGGGATCTGCAGGGCTTGGAGCAGGGCAGCTACGGCGGCTTGGCAACCACATCTCTGACGGAACAAGGAAATGGTGAGGGCAGGGTGCTCCTGGGGGAGGCAGGCCTTGGGGTGATGAGCAATGAGTAAGAAGGGGATCAGGGGACCCTGTTGTACATCTCCTTTGCCCCTCTAGGGCTGATAGGACGGTCAGGAGTGCACAGAACCCCTTCCATCAATCACGAATCTTAAGTCACACTTCTGTTCATTCTGCCCGGGTGCAAGGATCACAAGACTTTCATCAGGGAAGGAAATGAAAGTGGAAAACCAATGCGCTTGGGGCTGACTCGGCAGGCCAGTTCGTTCTCCCATTTCCTGGGGCACCCGTGTTTCACCCTGCTCTCCTCTCACTACTTTTCCTTCTCTACCAAGCTCCTTGGTCCACCTCCTTCCCTGATTTCTTTCTGGTCCTTTCTCTTCCCCAATCCTGCCACTGCTGTGGGCACCAAATTGCACCTTCTGTGTGGCATCCTCTTCCTCCTCACCCCATCCGCACTATCAGTTACAACCTCTTCTTCAACTTGACCTTGATACCTCTCTCCTCACTGCACCCAGGAGCCTCCTTTCCTTGGCCTTTCCGTTAGCCAGGCTTCAGCCTAGCAGCTCTATCAGCTGGGAGGGTTGGCAGGGCCCTTGGCTGCTTCCCCTGCCTAGGACCCATGGGCTCACTTGCGGGAACATGAACTGTTCACATAAGGTAATGGCCTTGGGCTGGGGGTCATAATGCAAATACCACTGAAAGGTAAGTTCCCTCCCCCAAGGATACTTGTAGGCTCCAAGGGCCCAGGGAGCACCAGGCATATGAAGGTGGAGGGAAGGACCAGGGATGGCTTCCTTTGGCAGGGTCTTCAAGCCTGAGTAGGTCTGGTTGCAGGTGCACATTGTGGGGAGTCTAAACCGCAGGAGCAGTTAGAGGGAGGCTGAGAGTGGCAAGCTGTGTTTGGGGCAAGTCAGCTTTGTATTTCTTCCTTCCCCAGCATTCTTACCTTCATTCTGGGAGCTGTCCTTTCTTGAGCACTCTGGCCCCGTGCTGGGAGCTGAAGGTTATGCTCTTGCACCTTCCAACACTCCTAAGAAGCCTGTTGCTTGGCAGTTGCGGGAACTGCAGTTCACATAGATTGAGTCCCTTGTCCAAGACCACACATCCTGGGAAAGGCAGCATGGATTCAAACCTCCTGGGACGGCTAAGTGCACAGGCTTGTCCGTCATGTGGGTTTCTGCTTAACCACAGGTGCCAAGGCTGGGTGCTTAACCTCAGAAGGAGGGCATCTAGGAGCAGGACCCTGGGAGCCAGCACTGTTCAGGAAAGTCCCCTGCCATCTTTGCCTTTCACCTGCCCAAGAATGAGCAGAGGAAAGAGTGGGATGCTGGGTGGTTTGGATCCAAGGCCACTTCCACTGTTAGCCCATACTTGGGCTCCTGTTTGCAGCAATCCTTATTCCCCCCTCTTTTTATTATGAACCCCAACATTGGTGACACCAGGATCTGTCCCTACAGACTGAAGCACCCAGAGGTGGTCATCAAGGTGACCATGTTTGTGGCTATGAGAATAGGGAGCCCTTCAGAGGAGCATGGGCAAGCATTAGAGTTCTTAAGCTGCTTAGCACAATTCACAAAAGAACTGGGGTGAGAGCCGGGCCGATGGCTCATAGCTCCTGAACTGCTGCACACTTCCCCAGCCTGGATTTGTTAAGAGAGAACTCATGAAACTCGTGAGTCTTAGCCCCAGCCTCCTTGACATGCTGCTTCCTGTTTTCTGCATTTGATACTTACTGAGGAGCAGACACAAAGCATCAGCATGCCATTTTCTGTGGGCTTGATGAGAGGCAAAGGCCTGGCCTTCGAGCCTAGGGTTGAGAGGGGGCTGTAGAAGGAAGCCATGGAAGAGGGTGGCCAATGGACCCAGGTTTCAGCCCTTGTCTTATTACTGGCTGGACCAGGACCCAGCCCAGGGGAAGGAGGTACTGTGGTAGCAGGGCCCTAGTTCAGTGAAGGGGCATTTAGAGAATCTGCAGTCCCAGTGAAGAGCTATGAGCTCAACAGGGCAACTGAGGCAAATGGTCAGTTATGCAAATAGAGAATCTAAGGCAGGCAGGGAGGTCCATGGATCGCAACCATCCATCCATCCATCCATCCATCCATCCATCCTCCAGTCATCAATTCATTCATTTAGGAAGTGAGGAAAAAACTATTAACAAGTGCCCCAGAGATGAGGAGTTCATGACCAGATGAATTTGGGAAGTATTGGACTGTTTTCCAGTGTGTGGTCCAAGGTGTCTCTAGGAAGTTTCTTAGAAATGTAGCTCCCAGCCTCCTCCAACTTATGGAATCAGAATCTACATTTTAACAAGATCCCCAGTGATTCATGTGCCTGTGAGAATCTGAGGTGATGTGTTGCTGGAGCACAAACTTCAGAGGAAGGTGCATCCCGGGTTTACCTCATTATGGGCCTCTGTTGTCAGTTAAGAAATTGGGGCAAAATCCTGTTCTTGCAGTTATGCTTCTAAAGCTCCGAGCTTGCAAAGTGCCTAGCTCAGAACTCACTGCCTTTGTCCCAGAGAGTCATCCGTGCCCCACTGAGAGAGGGGGTGTGGCTTTCCTATGTCCCCAGCCCCTGGGATAGTGCTTGAAGCCTGTATTGTGGATGGATGGATGGATGGATGGATGGATGGATGGATGGACAGATGGGTGCTCATCAGTGGTTGTCAGATCAACCTGAACAGTCTGGAAGCTACTTTTGGAAGCCACAAAGCCACAGAGAAGCTTTGTTTTCTGTTTTGTTGTTATTGCTGTTGTTCCTGTGCCAGTTTGTAGCAAGTTCCCCAAGGTGAAGGATCACTGAGAGGCTGGGTGAGGGCAGCCGGTAGAGCTTTTGGATACAGAGCAATGAGGCAGCTGCTTTGTGTCAGCCTAAGCATCAGGAAGATTGGAGGATTGCTGAAAATGTTTGGTTTCAAAGCCACTGTTAGGATTAAAAAGTATGGTGAAGGTTTGCCCCAAACATCTTAGAGTAAACCGATTGGTTTGGAAAGAGTAGGATCAGGCGGAATAGTGAAAGAGAAGGCTCGTGTGGATCAGGGCAGATCGGGGCCACCAGCATCCCCAGGCCTCAGAGCTGCGCACTCACCACTCAGCTCTGTCTCTGGCTCATGGGCACTGCTCTGGCTCATGGGCACTGCAGACCGTAGTCTCCAGGCTGGGACCACCTCATCCCTGGGGCAGCCTCACCTACTGCCCCTCCTGAGCAGCCTTATCTCCTGCTCTATTACAAGCTGATCTTAAGCAGAAGGTCTGCGTGAGTCTTGCGGCTGGATGTGTGTGAGGAAGCGCTGAGGGCCCTGAATCCATGCTAGCAGGAGCCTCGCCGCTAGACTTGGCACCCCACCCTCCCCCCTTTCTCTCACTTCTCTGCTTCCTTTATCCCATGAACATGCTTTATTTGCATTTTAAAAATACACCCAAAAACACCACCCCATCCCTGACTCTGCACCCCTTTTGGCTCTCACCCCGTCTCTCTCCTTCCCGCCCCAGCTGTGCTTCCTGCGAGGGTGTCTGCCAAGTCATTTCTCTGTGCCTGTCATCTGGCCTCAACCCTCCTCACTCCAGGCAAAGTGCTCCAGCCCAGGACACCATGTGACTTCCTATTTATCAGCTCCAAGCATCTCTCTTGGCTTTGGGACCTTCCACAGTCTGGCAGCGAGCTACCTCTTGACCTTCCGACCGTCCTTCCCTGTCCTCCCCCCTCCTAAGCGCCTGACAGCACTCCTTGCTCCTTCCACTTAAACCTTCCTTTGTTGGTGCTGCCAGGTCTTTGGCCTGAGCCCTCTTTTCATCTTTTCCATTCTGTCCCCTGTTGTTGCTTTCACGCCACTTTCCAAATGCTGATAATCTTCATATGCAGGGCTCTGGTGCAGACCTTGCACCTGAACTCCAGACCCACATACCACCTGCTGGTCTGGAGGGCCATGCCCAGCATGCCACAAATCACATTTTTGTCTGTTGCTACCTTGATGACTCCCCCACCCCCAGAAGTTTTACCATCCCAAACTTTTTTTGGGGCCCCCATCCATGAATCTCTATAGCAACCAAGCATCTTGGAAATCATCCTCGACTTTGCCTCCACCAATCCCCTTACACTAACCAAACCGTGCAGATTTGACCTCCAAAGTAAATCTCCAGCCTTGTGCATCATTGTGGGTGTTGCTGAGGCTCAGAGCTCATCTCCATTTTCCCTGGACAGTGGGAATGTGACTCCAGTTCCCGTGGCTACAGCACGGTGGTCTTCCCTGTCTGTCTTGGCAACCTCCAGTTGGTGATCTGAATGGCAGCCAGAGAGGAACAGAGCAGTAGTTAAGCTCTCTGGGATGCAGGAGTTGAGGCAAGATGAAGCTCAGTTAGAAGTTGGTGCCCCTTGAAGCAGCGGCAGAGAATCTCTAACTGCAGTCTCCCAAGTGACCTTGGAGGGCGTTTTAGCTGGCAGGTCGCTAACACCCTGTCCTTTGTAGAGTGCTGAATGATTGGGGTAAGGCCAAGTGCTAACAGTCAAGTGGAAAGGAAGGTCCAACTTGTCTATTCATGTCTGGTCATGTGCCTGCTTCCCTCCCAGGGCAGGTCATCTGATGCATCATCTCAGAGAACATCACTTCCCCTGAGGCTGGATGGTGCTTTGCCTCTTTCCCCTGGGAATCTAAATGGGAACCAAGCGCTTGGAACCTGTGTCGAATGAGGGCTAGGATAGGGTCTCTGTCACCGCCGTCAGGGTTTGCTTTCCCAGGATCCCTGGTGTGAGGATGGCAGGCTTGCTGTATCCACCAGATGCGGGTTGAACAGGAATATCAGGAGGAAGGGTGGAAAGAAGAGGCGAACTGCCCTCTGAGCTCTACTGAACGTGGGTGAAAAAGAGGTCCCCTTTCTTCTGTGTGCTGAAATCGCCTTTGGGATGGGGATAGAGGTAGGGCAGAGACCACGTGTGTTAAGAGGCTCATGGATTCTTTCCCCCATTGTTATTCCTGTGTTTACAGACCTGTTGGCGCAGACCCACTCTCTCCCCAGATCCTGCCCACTCTGCTACAATTACAGGGGAAGCTCTCTGCCAAGGGGTGGGGACAAGGTTCATCTGCGCTTCCGGAGGTTCTTTAGGTCCATTAGAAGCAGTGTGTGGGCAAAGGCACGCTCCTAAGGACAAAGGTGAGAGGACGATGCTGCTCGCAGAAGCAGCGTGCAGCCCTTCTGCCTACGCTTTGGCCTTTGGCTGCCCCAGTGCTGAGCCCCAGCTCTCCCAACCTTCCTCTATGTTGTGCGCATGCTCCGCCTTGAGCAGCAAATTGTGTCCTTTCCTAATGGGTGGTTCTGTTCCTTGGCTCTGGGAAAGGCACGTTCTCAGGACCCCATTCTTATTGCCTCTATCTAACATTGAGGGCCCCCTTTCATTCCCCCAATGTACCTCGTTTCAATTTTGCCTTTCAAAGCAGCAGCAAGCCTTGCCAAGGAGCTAAAGTTTCTCATGCAGTCAAGCAGAGGGGCTGGGGAAACCGACATCCCTTAATTGTCAAGCCACAGGGGTCCCTGTAGGGCCACAGCTCAGTTCCTACCAATGAGAATGGACAAAGGGCTGTGTGACCTCACTGATTGGGAATTGTTCCAGCCTGAGGCAGACACTTCGCATTTATTTGGCCAGTGCATGCCGATCGTGGGTAAATGCAGTTTCTGTTAGGCTATTTGAAGTATTGAAAATAGCTCACAAACTCCTTGCTCCTTGTGCAGACCCTTAGGAGTCTGGGAACCCCACGCAGAGAACACTGACCTTGTCCAGTTCCTCCTCCCCATCCGCCCCCTCAGCCATGCCTTTCCTGTTCTCTCAAGTTTGGAACCAAGTGAGAAAAAAACACAAGAGAGGTGAAATGGACAGGTAAGAAGGCCAACTTTCTAACCCATGAAGCCGACTGAAGAATGTGGCTTTGGGTCTGTGGCCAAGTTGGCTTCTTAACACGTTGCTCTTGAATTAGAGACCTTTACAGCTGTCCCTCAGTGAATAGGAGTCCTGCAGGCCTCCCTCACAGGAAGTAAGAGAGGGCAAGGCAGGCTGGGCTGAGCCCAACATGCTAAGTTCTTGCTTTTTGGACAAGTCACTGCCTGTAGGACAGGGAGAGACCAGAGGGCTGGAAGGATGTGTATGCCGCTGTTGCTGTTCCCTCTACATTGCAAATGGGAATCTTGTCCCTCTCTCTCCTAGCACTGCGTGGTGGGCCTGGGTCCAAGCAGGTCGGCACAGCCTGCAGCTGAGGATGGCTGGAGCAGGGAGGACCAGTCCCACCCACTGGAGAGAAAAGATGGGGCCCCACCCACCCAGGGCTCCCCTGTCGATGCCCGCCAGCCTGGGAGGTTGCTCCAAGCCCTTCTCCAGACTGTGAGATGTTGACTAAGACATTGATCATCTGGCTCACTCATCTCTGTGGCACACTTAAACAAGAGAATAAATTGTTCATTTTTCTTTTTCTCTTCATTGCCTCCTGGAAGAGGGAGTGGAGAGCGTGCTTCATCCAGGTGAATGGTAGGGAAATGGGACCCGTGTCTAAAGTGCATCGGTGCTGGAGCCAGTTCTGATTCACCTTGGTTAACTCCTTGATAGAAACTGATGTCAGATCAGGGCCGGGCACCATATATTTGCTTTGCAGATGAAGGGCCCCAGATGAGTGGAATAACAAGTCCAGGGAAAGAGAAATCAGCCTGGAAAGGCAGGCAGAGAAAGCTCTCAGCAGGAGGCAACAGCAGTGCCCAGACCTCTTCTGTCTTTCCAGCCTCCTCCTCTCTCTCTCTCTTTCTCTCTTTCTCTCTCTCTCTCTCTCT
>NDGN011547554.1:6861-18846 GCA_002564285.1 Tympanoctomys barrerae | reverse complement strand
ACTCATGCACGTCCTGCAGGCCACTCAAACCACAAACCAGTTACCCTGTCCGTGAAATGAGAGGTGAAACACACTTTGAAAACCTGCAGAACACCATCTGAATATTGATTGTTTGTTATAATACTGACTTACGAAGCATTGAGGAACAGTTGGTCTCATGGAATGCAGGTAGGGCGCCAAAGCCAAGAAATGATATAATATCCAGCAGGTATTATTGCCAACTTCTTCAAAATATGCTTTCTCTGAAGTACATGCTTATCATCCATTAATATAAATGAAATTTCCTTAGAAGCCATCTAATTCAAAATGCCGGGTTAATGTAGCCTGCAAATTAAATTTCTGCTGTGTTTCTCTGGATTCTCCGAATTTCCCTCTCTCAAGCACTGAACAATGAAGACCCCAAACCAACAATAACATGCCGTTTGTTTGTTTATCATATTAGTAATGATTTTTTTAATGAGCACTCAGAACAAGCTTGAAGAAAGTGGCCTCTGAAATCCTGCTTTTGATAATTTCAGTTGCTGCAAACCTTTTGGAGAGCAATTTGGCAATTTGTCTCGGGAACCTTTAAAAATTGTGCTCAACCTTTGACCCAGTAATGCCATTTCTGGGAATGTATCCTAAAGACATAATGGGAACTATGGAAACTGCTTTATGCACAAAGATGTTTATCAGCACACTCTTTCTGAAAGCAAAAGTATTTAAAACCATCTAAATGCCCAACAACACAGAAGTAGATAAATAAACGGCAATGTAGCCCCTCTGCGGACAATCAAGCAGGCACTAAGAGCTGCTTGATTAAGAAGCTTTTGTAGCAACAAGATGAGATGTGTAACGCTCAGAGAAGCACGCAGCAGTGTACCAAGTGGGTATTTGGTAGCAATCTCGCTATGTGCAGAAAAACAGACCACAAGACCCAAATCCGGTAATTATTGTTGCCTATGACTTGCAAAGTAACAAGTGTTATTTTTCTTCTCTTAAAAAATGTTTACAGCATTCTCCACGGACCTGCATTACTTTTAAATGGAGAAAAAAGCTCATTTAAAAATGAGAGGACTGTCATTCTAACACAGACTTGACAGGTAGAGAAAGCTTGCATACAAATTCTCAGGTTTTCCCGTGACATTCATGACTTGGGTCATGCTGTAGTCTTTTCCTTGAGACCTCAAAAATCCCTCTGCAGGTCAGACCGTCCCTAGCCATGTCCCATCTTTACATGCTTGGTCCTCTCAGTTAAACACGGACAGGAAGCCCCGGACAGCTCATCAGAGATGCTGCCCCCAGCACAGGCTGCACTCAGGGTCCACTGTCACTGTTAATTCTTTCTGAGGAGTGCTCGGGCTGGTCCTGAGTCACTGGCTTGTTTCCTATTTAGAGATGCTGTAAATTGCATCTCTGATGGGTTCTCCAAGTTTGTGGCAGCTGCTAGGAGGCTCAGAGATGGATGGGGGCTTGCTCGGAATGCCAGCATCTGACACTCCAGGGCCTTGCTCGCTCTGGGCTTCCCATTCATTTCCCAGCCTTGAGCTCTTTTCCTTACATTAGTCCTGATAGGCTGTTTTAAATCCATATCAGTATGGAACGAGAATAAGCCTACGCATGTTTTTGGCACAGCGGGTGGGCAATGTGCTCCCCTGTGAATTGCGCCTCCACTGACTGCTGCAGGAGAAACTCGGTAAAGCCCAGGCCCCATCACAGACAAGGGTCCCACTTGGCGACAGGCTGCAGCAACAGTCCTGGATATGGAAGGCCATGGAGAGGAAGAGGAGCTGAGCCGTTGTGACAGACAGCAGAGGGGGGGCGCCCCCGGGCTGGCCAGGCAGCAGGGCACATGTGCTCGTTAGGAAGCAGATGCAGTACACACCACAGCTGATCAGCATGTAAGCGCATTGCCCAACAGATGGAGACTGTCTGTCTGCTGCCCCATGCTCTCCCTTTGTATAAGATCTGTGGCCCAAGAAGGGAGAACAACACCTACCCCTCAGAGAGGCAGTAAGTCTCCTCTGCTGCAGCCCCTCTGAATGATCCAGTTGCAGGGCCCCTGCCTAAGCGGCTGATTACTTAGGGAGTCTCTCATATTTCTGTGGCTTAGAAGTCTGAAATGAAGAGGGCTGTACTCGCTGCAGAGGCTCAAGGGGAGAATGCGTTCCCCTTAGCATGCCTTGGCTTATGGAAGCATCCAGCTCTGCCTCCATCTTCATGTGGCTTCTTCTCTTCTGTGAGTATGAGTGTGAGTGTGCGTGCGTGCATGCATGAGTGTGTGTGTGTGTGTGTGTGTGTGTGTGTGTGTGAGACTGGATTTAGGGGTCATTCTAATCCAACATGCCTTCACCTTTCATTACATCCAAAAAGGCCTTATAAGGTCACATTTACAGGTACTGGGGGCTAGGACTTCAACATATCTTTCTGAGGAGTAAAATTCACCCCACAGTAGACACATTCAATAATTAAAGAGCAATTAGAGGCACAGACTCTGAAGTACACTGAGTTCTAATCCTGGCTCTGCCACTTACCTACTCTCTTGCAGCTACTTTTCTTCACTTGAAAATTGGGCCAGACTCCCTCTATGGTCCACAGGGAAAAATAAACGTGATCATGTGCCACGCAAGCTCACTGCTAGACATACAGAAACCGCGCCCAAGCCTGGGCAGTGGTCCTGCTGCAGGAGTGTCCTGCAGCCCTGCAGCCTCAACTTACCTGCCACCACCAATGCTGAGAGACCCCCGTTCAAGTTACCAGGAGGCAAAAGCAGCTTTCTATGAACAATAGCCCGTAGACATCTGTCTTGCCTGGAGGTTTTGCCTCTCCCTCTCCCAACTCGCTTCCTTGCTGGTATGACAAGCTGGCTCTTTCCCAGACTCTACCCTCCTATTGCTTGACATCTCTCCTCCAAAATCTTCCCAGTTCCCTGCTAAGAGCAGCTTACCACAACTTCTGCTCAGTCCTCCTTCAGCAGGCAGCTGCTCTACAGGCTCTCTGTGGCTTCTGAGTCAGCTGAAGTGGGGACCTAGCTCTCTCCCATACAATATAGGACACCCGACTCAGTTTGAGTTCTAGATACATAATGAATAATTTCTTTTGTACATTCACATTGCAAACATTGCACCAAGGCATGGGCCAGACCCTGGAGTTTTCTGCAAGTCCCATGAAATGCAAGGGGTGGGATTCCCCCCCGTGCCTTGGCCCTAGTGAGAACCTGGCATGCTGTCTCTGGAATTCCCCGGATGGGTTCTTTCCCTGTGGGAGATGGTTACTATCGTCCCCTGCAATGACTTGTTTGCCCGCTCCTTCTCTTTCCCACCTCCTGAGAAAACACAACTGAAGTTCTCCCACCACATGAGGAGAATCTCACCACTGTCCTCCACACTGAGCTCATTCACCTCCTTCCGACACACATCTGAGTCCACAGTACAGTGTTATCTGTAAAGCGAAACCCATTTGTTGTCCAGGTGAACCCCCAACCTGTTAAGTCTATTTCCTTGCGCCACCATGGCCTCCTGATCTTTTTGCCACAGCTCTGCCTGCTTATTGCAATGTGTGACTTCCTAGGTCTGTTGGTCTTGTCTCCCTGGGGCTGTGAGCTCTATCACTATGTCTGCACCATTCTGTGGGCAGCCCATAGAGCTGCTTGGACAATGAACAGGAAGGAGACTGTGAAGAGGAACGCGCTGTCTACGGCAGCCCCGGGCGAGGGTGGCGTTCCGCTCCATGGAGCTACGCAGAGCTACATTCCACAGAGGCCACCCCACCTGGCCCTTCCTGGTGACACTCTCTCAGGATGTGACCTTGGGCAGTCTCCCAAGTGCTCCCCAGCTCGGTTTCCTCATCTGTAAAACGAGGACCTGAAACTGGATGATTTCTCTGGTGTCTTCCGGCTCTAAAATTCTATGACTCTATATTCTAGGTAATAAACTTTATGACTATGAATAAATTAATGGAAATGAATATTTAAATGATGTGCAAACATTCATGCAAGTGCTTTCTTAGTCTTTTATGTAGCAGGAGATGGAGACATAAAGCCAGACATGAAGGACCAGAAATGTCAGCCTTGGTAGACTCCACTGTCTGGCTCCCAACTTGCCCATGATGGGTGGCTATAAAGGTGTGGATCAAACAACTCCTGGGGGGAAAGGGCAAAAGAAATGCATGCAGCTGGAGAAGCTAGAGGCCCTCATTTGGACGGATATTCCTGGTAAATGTTTCTGAGCATCAGCATAGGCAACGAGAATTCACATGCTGTCCATCTCTCTGGCCCTTCCCATCTGCCATGAGCCCAGCGATGCCCAGCCTACTGAGAGGGTGACTGGACACCTGAAAGCTTCACTTGTTCTCAAGGTGACCTCCTACTGTCCAGCACAGTACCCACCTGTTGGCTGGTAGATCCAAGAATCCTGACTTCGATAAATACAAATGCCTAACAGGAGAGATGGCCTGAATATTTGGGGGTGAGATTCTGCAACTTGTCATGGACAGACAAGAAGAAAAACAGAGAGAAGATGATTCTCAGTCTGAGCTTGTGCTATGTCCAGTCCTGGGGTTGGGCAGCTCTGGACACAAGGTACAGTGGGGAAGCCAGCTGGAGTATCCACCAGAAAAGATCATGTTGTTGTTGGGGCCTAGCCAGGTCCTGACAACCCATCACCAAGAAGACAGGCCTGATTACCTTCTTCTACATAGAAAGTCTGAATTGATAGGATGAGAATTTCAATTCAGGACGGAGGCTGTTACATAATCCATCCCTTCAGGCCCAAAGGAAAGACACTCCAGGTTCATGGGATTGTGTTATCTGTAAATCAGAATCAGTTATCCTTTGGGTGAAACTGCAATATGATGAGCCCAAACACTTTTGCCACTGTGACCTCCTGATTGTTTCGACCTCTTTTCCTGACCATTATCCATGCTGACTCATTCCCCAAATTACCCATCATCGTGCTTTTCAATCATTTGCCAACTGCAGTCCTGTAAAGCAAATTGGCTGCCCCCACCAGCACCTTCTCTCAAAGGTGCTCATAAAGAAGCAGACCCATGATGATCATTTATGACTGAACTAAAGATGATACAGGGTACTGAGCACACAACTTTCAGTAGACAGAAGTTTTCCTTCCTTAGTCATGGAGAAACCTGAGAGTCATCTTGCCAGTAAGAGATTGGGGAACAGGGATTACCCTGGATTAGGTACTGCTGAAAAGTCAAATGAAAGTTAAGCAAAACAGAAACAGTGATCAAGAAAACAAGCTGCAGGTAAAGTTTCATTTACCCCGTGCCTCAGCATCTGAGCTGCTTATGAATCACAACCCCCTTTTCCTATCACAAGGATGCCTGAACCAACAGATTCCTGCCCCTCCTGGAACCAACTTGCTATTGACTTGCCTGGTCTCCATATCATCAGGGGGCCTCGGAATTCCATCCTTGAGCCAAAGCTTCTATGACTGTAAGGGTCAAAGGTACAAATGAACTCTATTGGTTAATCCAACTGACAAATACCTGCTGAGAACCCGCTTGTTCTATCTAAACAGATCCTATAGCCTCATGGGATTATAAGTGGGACTTCAGGCAGGCAACTGGACTATGGGGGCTTAGACCTGACTTGCTATTAACAGGTGGGTCCTGGTGGGAAGAAGTAGGTCATTGGTGGAGTGGAGTAGGGTGCTGGAAGGGATTATTTTCCCTCCTTAGCTCCTTCCTTGAACCTTGTTGCTTCCTGCATGTCAAGGCACAAGGGGCTCCTTTCTGCCAGCCCCTTGGCTATGTTACCCCCAAATAAAGCTCTCTTTCCCTAAGCTGTAAGGGTTAGGTATTTTGCCCCAGCACTGAGGGAAGTAACTAAGACATTGCCTGTTAGGTACAGGGTAGAGGAAGGTGAACAAAGAACTAGCATTGAATATGAAGGTGGGCAGGGTGCCAGTGACCCCCAGCATCCTATTTCTCATGATAACACCCAAGATCCTTTGCAGCACTGCAGGCTTACTGATGAGAAAACTTAGAGAGGGTCGGGAACTCCCCCACGCCCTGCAGCCAGGAGGCAGCAGGGGGATTCTTCTGACTTCAGAGGCTCCTGTTCTTGTCCCTCCGGCTTTCCACTCTAGCTAGCAGCCCACTTCAGAATTACTAAATGAGCTCTTCTGCATCCTGCTCACAGCAATGGAAAACGACACAGCCCAGAGTCAAGACGGGGACAGGGTTTGCCTGGAAAGGTGGGAAATGACTGCCGCCGCTCTCCCTCCACACAGGGACAAGAATGACTCCAGGTACAAACTATGAAGTCTCTTCCCCAGTCAGAACTGGGTCACATATTCTAGCAGGGAGAACAGCTTGTTCACTGCTCCAGCTGTGAGCTGAGCTGCACAGCTGGGGGCAGGACTCCAACATGCTCCTCGGGCTCGGAGCTTGGGGCCTCCACAGCTTTCTGAGCTGCAGTTGATGGATTCTCCCAGCTGGGCTGAGGAGGAGAGAGAGGGAAAGACAGTGGAGGACGAGGAGGAGGGCAGAGGGAGGGACCTTTTCCTTCCCAGCAATGGATCCAATTCTGACATGAGGCAAAACGACCTGCCTCAAAGCTGGCAGTCAGTGAAAATGTTCTGCCAGATGTTCGTGGGTGAGAAGCTGAATTATTTAACAGAGAATCCCCAGACAACCATTGGAGAGGCCAAGGAAATGGGGGATCCGGGGTGCAGTGGCGTTTCTTTGCTGAAGTCTGAAAGTCTGACCACGGGATCACCTCTGCTCACCATCTACTAGGCTGGGACCAGCAGGGGTTTCCCAAAGCCCTTGGAATCTAAGGGTCGGAGCTCTGCAGGCCCCTGCCCTTGTTGCCACAGAGTTGGGATGTGAGGCCCACACGCCACTTACAAGTTCTGCTTCCAAACACTCCTGGCATGTGTGATGCTAAATCTCGGACTTCAGCCACACACCTGCACGGAAGCCTTCTGCTTCTGAGCAGAATGCTGGGTCTCTCGGAAACGCAGCCGAGAACTTACTCAGATTGCTTCCTAGTTATCCGGTGCCATAGCTCCCTAATTCTAGGTTATTGGTGAAAAAGCAAGGTGTTCCTCTATGAATTTCATAATCTAGAGATAAATAATGAACACAAAACTTGGAGGGAAATACCCCAGTGTTCATTTTATTTAATATTCTCCATTGGTCGAAATAAATAAAAAATGAACAAGGCTTGTTTATGCCTGCCTCACATTGCCCTCCACTTTTGAATAGCAACCGCATATTAATTTGCCAAGATCCCATAAATTATAATTAGCCCGGAGGATTAACAACATAAATCCTTGAATTTAAAACCAACCTGCCCGGCTCTCTCTTCCCTATGCCCTAAAGTAAAAAAGAGCCATAAAACCTATCACCACTACTTGATCCATTAAACTCCGGAGACATTCTTATTTCAGCTTCGCTAGTGGAGGCAGTCTTTGTTCAATATTTTTAAAGTTACAGTAGCTCGAAAGGAGCTGGGAGTCCAGGAGACAAGGATCTGCGCCAACGCACACGGCCACAATGCACACGGCCTCGCAACCGAGGTATGGATTAGCAAGAGGGCGGAAAAGGAGACAAAGGACTACGTTCCAGCTTAGCCCCCTGACTCAGGGTCTGAGCACTGATCCGAGAGGAAAGTGACCCTGCCAGCCCACTGCAGCTCACTTATGGCCGGGAGCCCTGGAGTACTTGAACAGGCTTGAGACACATTCAGAGGTCAGGATCTGAATGAGTCTGCCTGATTCGTGCCAGCCTCGTTCGGGGACATGAAGAAAGTTAATGTAGCTCAGATGACAAAGTATTTAACATAAGACCATGGCAGATTTAAAAGGCATGGGGGAATGGCAAGCGACTCTGACCCATGAGCGGTGCCAAGGTGCCCAGATGGCAGGCACTCCAGGGATCCCTTGATCAACCTGGACACCCTCTGTCCAAGGCACACCTGCAATCTTTGCCATCCACTTCAGCTCGGATCTGGCTACTTCGCTGCAGCAGCAGCCAGTTGTGGCCAGACATCTACTAGTATAGACCATGCAAATAGGTGGGTATTGACAGAGTGGACGCGCAACCTGCGACCCGGAACCCAGGATGCATGCACCAAGCTTGATGTGCATAGGAAAAGATAGGCCGCTAAAGGGAACTCTTGTCACCTTTTCTCCATGCCTTCAGGACCCCTTGGCACCTGCTTTCCCACTCTGAGCTTGAGGCCCACCTCCACCTCCAAAGCTGGATTCTGGATTTTGTTTTCCTCAGGTTCTTTTTCCTGGCTGTTTAGGGAGAACTGCTGCACACTATGGTGCATCCCGCTATCCCACTACTCCAGCTTCCATGCGGGCCGGAGCTCAGAACGGGGAAGGATGCTGTCTTCTTCCTCTCTTCCCACATCCCACTCAAATGCTGCCCAAGGCATAGCACAAGCCCAAGTCACACTTGCTGATGCCACGCAGTCATAAAAAGGAACAAAGACCTGACTACAAACCACATGTGTCTTGGGCATTCAACACTGCTGAGGCTTCTTACACAGCAGGATCTCGACCCTGCTAAGGATTTAGAAAAGGCCATCCTCATACTATACAGCCAAAACCAAAGTCGCTAATAGCTTTTCACCTTTGGTATTTCCCAGGCATTTACAGTGATTACCTTAGTAGTGCTCACAACCACCTTTCAAGGTAAGAGTTGTGGTCCCATTTCACAGGTGAGAACATGGACAGACAAGGAAAAGCAGCACCTTGCCCTGTGCAACTGCCCCAGAATGCCCAGAACCATGAGTCCAGGGAGGGAGAAGCTCTGAGAGCTGGAGCCTGCTGACCCCCCTTTATCAACACATATGTAAGAGATGATTTCCAAGCACCTCCAAAACTGCAGAAGTGCCACTAGCCATATCAGCAATCCTGTGGGAAGAATCATGGTCACTGGTTCAAGACCAGCTGCTGTTCCAGCAGTGGGGTCAAGACCAGGACAGGAGCTGGTGGCGCCCTGCTGTCTTTCCTGAAAAGCAGACTCTCATCTAGCCCATGAAGGTATTAGTACTTATTTGCTGAATAAAAATACAAAGTAGTCAACCACTACAGCCACAATTATGCTTCCAAAAATAGGTTGTGACTGCTAAACAGAGTGATTTATGAACAAACCAGGCAGGAAGTATGACACAAAACAAAGAGACAGTTATCAAATTCTCTGATGGGTTTCAAGGCATCTCAGCACGACCTGATAGGTGGCAAAGAGTCCTGGAAACTGCTCATGTCCCACACAGGTCAATTCAAGGGGGCTGTGTATTTTGAGACTGGGTTTTGCTAAATCCTTTATTTGCCTGGACTGGGCTCTCACTTGTGATCCTCCCGCTTGTTTCCCAGCCTGCCTGTAATTGCAACACTTTGGAAGACTGGAACAGGAGGACTGCAAGGAGAGACTTGCCTAGGCAATTTAGGGAGACCGTGTCTAAAAACAAGCAAACAAAGAGAGGCGGGGAGGTAGTACAGTGCAAAGACCCTACGTTCAATTTCTAGTACCTCCGAAAAAAGGGTATCTATTTCTAAATCTATATTTTCCAGATTATAAATGAATTAATGTTCACTGAAGAAAATCTTGATCATGGAAAAGATAATGAAGAAAAAGTTAATGTCACCACTCAGTCTCCTTCCCCCAAAAATATTTCAATATATAGGCTGAATTGGGATACCCATGTTCTAAACTACAACCAATTTTTTTTAAACTTAGCATTATACCATGATTACTTTTCGACATCCTGAGCCATTTTCCAAAACATCTAGTTTTAACAATCTACCCAATGTAATTTTTGTCTTATTAGACATTTGGACAATTTTTAATTTTTTCATTAGGAATAATTTTATGGTAGTTACCTTAGGTGAAACCTCTCACATGTACATAATTATTATCTTGCATTATATTGCTAGATCTAGAATTTCTGGGTGAAAGGCATGAACATTTTCAGGAGAGATTCCATGTTGAATTGTGGCCTGAAAGCTATGCCTACCTGCTGCTATGAAGGCTCAGGGGGCAGCTCAGCTGAAGCCCAGCAGGCTGCAGGCCACCTACACACAAGGCTAGTCTTTGGGGACTGCAAGGGGTGCCGATCAGAAGGGCATCTGTTCCGCATTGAGGTCTGGTGGGCTGCCCAGCAGACCCCTGAGTAGGTTTCTTTTTCTGTTTTCATTGAAATAACTGGGAAGAGCAGATCAAGAAGCAGAAAAACAAAAGCAAATTAAAAGCCATCATCTTAGGGTCACGGACTTCTTGAAAATCTGATAGTTGTACTTTCCCCCATGTATACTCATTTCCCAAATTTTTAAATATAATTTCAAGAAGGTGCAAATTTATTCTTAAATCTCCTAATTGAGATGAATTCAGTGGAATTCATAAATTAAGAAAAATGAAATGCTGGCAGATGTGAATGCACGACTTTAATTTTGAACGATTGATTCCTTCACCTGACTTTAGGGAGCTCAGGTGAAAGTTTTGAGGGTCTAGAGACTGAGACCAAAAATTCAAAATGTGTTTTTGTAAGAACAATGGGAAAGTGTATTTAAAGCAGTGGTCCTCAGAGTTCTTTATTAAAAATACAGGTGGCTGGACCCCACTCTAAATCTACTAGGTCTCGGCTGGAGCTTCGGAATTTGCATTCCTAACAGGTGCCTAAGCAATACTGCTGTTGCTCATCCAAGATGCTCATCTTAGGGATCAGTTTAAACTTATTACTAAAATCCATCTACAGGCATAGTATTGAACTGCTGAAGATTATGTAGGAATATGTTATTAGCATAGAAAGATATTCACAATATTTTACAAACCTCATTAACAAAAAGCAGGCTATATAGGATCATGCACAATATAATTATGTTTCTGTGGGGTTGTTTTATAAAAACAAAAATAGCCATGGGTGCACTTATATACACACCTAAACTTCTAGATTTGAATAAGTTTGTGAGCTTAGACCTAGGCCTAGATATGCTACGAACATACAGGTAGCATCCTTCTATTGCATATACTGGTTTTGCTCATCTGCATTTTTTGCCTTTATACCCCTGACCTACAAAATCTTTTCAAGATAAGATAATAAAAGATCATTTCAATAACTGAAAATAATAGAAGGCTGCCATCCCTTAGGGCCCATGCGGACCCATCCCTACTCAGGAGGTATTGCTGTAAGTGGCCCAGGTTCTCGGAGACTTTGGTAAGGAAGAGGACGTCACCACATCTGGACAGCTCTCCCCCATCAAGAACACACTGGGGTAGTGGGCAGGTGCCATCTCCCCACCCCAGCTGTCTGCTTGCTCTGCAGAGGCAGTGGCCTGAGCACACAGCAAGCTGGCTGACAGGCCACCTTCTTTGCTTGCTGTGTCCTAGGTGTGACAGCTTCAATGTGGCGGGAACTGAAAGCAAGCGTGGTATTTGAACTCCCAAACTCCCTTAAAGAACTAGCAGCATGGGCTCTTGGGTGTTTTTCAGTTGGTCCCAAAACAATCTCCTGAGAATTACTTATACTGAGACACTTGAAATTGTTTTCACAGATCAAAAAAACGGGATTAAAAACAATGACACATTTTTTGTTTATTTGTTCAATAACTGTGTTTTATTCTACTTTACTTTTCTGTAAAAATCTCACCAGGGCATGTGGTGCATACCTGCAATCCTAACCCTCAGGAGACTGAGGCAGGAGGACCATTGTGAATTTGAGACTACCTTGGGCTACAAAATGAGTTCAAGGCCAGCCTGACCTGCATAGGTAGACTTTGTCTTAAAAAGACAAAAACAAAAAACAAACAAACAAACAAAAAAAAACCCACCTGGTTTTGTTTATAAATCAAATGCAATCTGAGTGATTATAAGTGATTTCAGCATTTACCTCGGGCCAGCCTGATAGCTCAGCAGACTGAAGTGCCTGCTTGCTGGTCCTACCCCTAGGTGCATTGAGATGGCAATTAAGACTGGGTGTGGTGGCACACACCTGTAATCCCAGCACTTGGGAGGCTGAAAACAGGAGAATCA
>NDGN011547550.1:5525-30598 GCA_002564285.1 Tympanoctomys barrerae | reverse complement strand
TCCTGAGGGGATTTGACTGACCTTACCAGATACAAAAGTTACATTTTTAGTTATATAGGTCTTGCTTTAACCTGATCTTAACCATCCAGCAGAAAAGTATAACCACAAGGTATAAAAAGTAATGCCATATTAATTTTCTGAGCTGTAAAAGGCTCAAGTCAACAACCTCTGATAATTTCCAGTTCTGCTGATAACCCACTACTCTTATTGACTATTGGACTATATTGAATTTTTTTTTTTTTTTGCTGAATTCAAGTACCTACAATATTTGAGCTGACATCAAGTATGAAAAGGTGCTTTAAAGACTTCTCCAAATACAGCTTCTCTAACAACAGTGGAACACCCATTTTTGGCAAAACAAAACCAAAAAGGGGATACAAAGGACCTTTTCGTAGGTCCTTTATATATATATATATATATATATATATATATATATGAAAAAATATATACATACATACAAAATAGGATAGATATACAACTGACTTCTATTAGTTCAATGAGAAGAAAGGTTTGTACTAATATTGTTTAAACAAGATATCATATCTGCAACTTGTCTTCTGAATAACTACTATGAAGACAGCAATATGCAATGTATTAATTATTGCAACTGTCCTACTAACCTGTCTTGAAACTGTTTCAGTGCTATTTTTCTCATTAAAATGAATAAAAAAACTTTAAAAAATATAGAATTTTACTCAACAAAATGATAACAATTCAACAATGGTTGTTATATTGCACATTGCTGTCTTCAGATGAGTTGTTCATATGAACTGGAAGCATAAGAAACAGGCTCAGCTTTCTTGCCTCAGCACTGCTATTGCTGGCCCATGTGTACTTGTGTGGACAGACGCACAGACATCCACTCACCTGCTCTCCCCCCACGGATGGACTCTGTGCCATATCGTGATCATTTTATGTCTTCTCTAATTTCCCCCCTTGGAATTAATACTTTGTTTCTTCATATCCATTAGGATTTCTAAGAAGGCATAATTAATGCCTCCACTACCACCCTAACAGAAGGCTAATGCTTGTAACATATTGAATTATATTTTTCTTGCAGGCATTGATTAGGAATCTTCTATCTCCTCTAACAAGCTGGGCCTGTGCATTGCTGTACCCAAGGGAATCTCCTCCATAGTCATCCTGGGAATTTGCTTATTCACATGCTTTTGTCTTGTAGGTTAGATATATCTTTCCTAGAATTCATCTCTTTCTCGGTTTAATCTGCAGTTTGTGTAACAGAACTGGAGTGCATTCAGTGGCACTCATTTACATGGAGTTCATCTAAGAGAAAATTCATGGGCAGAAAAAAGTTAAGAACTTGCTTTAAAGGTTTTACACTTAAGTAGGATTACAAGTTAAGAATACTTTTTTCATGGTAATTTTTGAAGATGGTACTATTTTTTATGGGTTTAATCTAGGTGTTCCCCCAAAGCCTTATGTGGTCATAGGATATTTTCAGAGCTGGCTGAATCTGGAGTGTGTGATTGATTTGTAGTGCAATGCTGAGATTAAAGGTAGAGGACTGTTGGATCTGTCCACTGATTTAATTGGCACTGCCCTAATCCAGGAAGACTGGATACTATATAAGGGACAGAAAGAGGCTTGTGTTCTTCTTGTCTCCTGCCACCACGAATGGTTGCCCCTCTGCCATGTGCCACTCTACCTTGGATTCAGCCATTAATGGATAGAAACCTCTACAAACTGTGCACTAAATAAATCTTTCCTCCTTTAACTCTGAGTTTTGAGTATTTGAACAAATGAGAGAAAAGTAACTAAATATTGCTGTTCTCCCAGTATCTTCAGTTGCTGCTGAGAATTCTGCTCCAGGTGCCTCCTGCTGACCAGCAAACTATCTCCAATCTTAGTGCTTAAGACAAGGATCTCTGGCCTCTCACTATGTTCGAGGTGGCTGGAAGGGCTCTCAGGATCTTCACACCATCTCACATGATGCCACCTGGCTAAAACATAGCTCAGGACAGGGCTTAGCTGGGGATGACTGAGTGGCTGGGCTCTCTGTTTCTCCTGGCTCTTCTTTCCTAAAGGCCTCGTCTGGACTGGGCTTCCTTCCAGCAGGACAAAAGGAATCTAGAAAGGGAGCAGCCCCAAGCCCACATCAACATATGCATCACTTGCTGGCATCTGATTTGCTGAGCCCATTGACCACAGAACTCTCAATAACCAAGAATCAGTGTGAAAGCTGATCACACAGGTAAGGAGAGGAGTGATTCACCTGGTGACTTTAGTGTAACAACTTTCCAGTCCCTTCTGTGCCACACGATGTTCAACGCAGCACACACTCATGTCCTAGGAAGAACCCTACAGATCCATCAGGCTGCAGCTCTGAGATTGAAGTCCATGACCTGGGATCTCCATCAAGCCCTGAGGTGGACTGGACCATAGATGTTTCTCTGCAGGATGTGAGCACCGTGAATGGAAAACAATACTCTCTGCCTCCTACTCATTAGCCCATGAGAGGATGGGAATGAGGTGGGATGAGAACAGGGTAACACGGACGGTCACCCCTGTGGGAAAGGGGAAGCATGTGGTATGTGCCAATCCATAGCAGTCCTGAAGGAAGGCTGGTGATGCACACGGGCAGCAGACTGCACCTGAGCACAGTGAACCTTTGTATGTCTACTTTGTCCTCAGAGGGAATTCTCGAAGGTACAGCTTCTCATATGTCTTAGCTCCATCCCCTGGGGATTTTTCTTCTGAAACATCTTCTCTTTCTATAAGAACTAGGTCATGAGCAGCTTTCTCAGCTCCTGCTTGCACGCAGAGGTGAAATCCCTGCAGGCATCTTTGTTTCTGACAGATTTCTGTCCTCCTTGGGTCCAACTTGTACAAGTCCTTTGCAAACCTTGAGGACATTCAGCAGTTCCTCAAGCCACACTCCTGAGTCCATCTGAGAGAATCACAGGCAGCAGAGGGTATACTGTACAGGTTTAAATTTTTTAAAATACTGTAAATAATACATTGCTATTAATTCTCATCAAAATTCTCACTTTGTTCCAAACACAAGTTTTCCATTATTCTTGCCACTTTTGAAGCAGTTCTGGAAGTCCTGTTTTTTGAGTCTTCTTTCTTTATTGAGTATGATAACAAATATGATGAGTACTGTTTTCACATGCCAGCAGAATGGCAGGCTCATAGGAACATGACACTGTGTCCTTATGTACTTTTTTCTCCCACCAGATCTGGCTCTGTGAAACTTGTGATTCTTCGCAAAGTCAAAATGACCATGAATGGGAAACATTCAGAATCAGCTCAGGGCATTGCAGCATCCAGGACAGGGAAACCAAAAGACGGTCGGGAGCAAGAACTCCAGAGCTGCTCCAGAAAGCAGCAGGGATAGTGGGAAGAGTGTGTCAAAAGCCAAGGAGAGGATTTTGAGGGGGTTAATGGCACTGTCTCACTGGCCATGATCATTTCTAAAATCTGCACACTCAACTTATGTTGAGTACTGACAGCACTGAGGAGTCTCTAGGTGGCCCCAAGAAAATACACTGAGCTGGGTTCTTCACAAAGACTCTCATGACCACATCTTAGCTCTCCTCTTCCTCTGAGGCCTTTTCTTACTTTGAGAGTCTTTTGTCAGCTAGAGAGCCTGGAAATGGAACAGTTTGATTTTCTAACCCTGTAAGTCTAGGTTGGAAACTCTCCTTGCATAGTAAAGAGCTCTTTCTTTAGCTCATTTTCATCTCCCTAAATCTAATCATATGGCACTAACAGGAGCCAAAAGGCACTTCCAATATTCTGCCTAGAAACCTTATCTGCATACTTAGGTTAATTTGGTGCTGTTCCTATTTTGTAAGGGTTTCGCCCCTCACTTCATTATGACCAAATCAGTGTTATCATCTTTCAAGCTCCGGGTAGTGGTTTTCTCTCTGATTTCCAACCTCCCCTACCAAGCACCCCAAGCCCCTGGCAGCCTTTCCTGCTTTGTGTTCCCAGAGTCACAGTGCCAAGCTGTAAGGTTTTGTTGTAGGGTTTCTGCCCTATTTCCAGACCTCTTATCTGATTTAGTCACCTACTGTCACCAAATAAATCACCTGAGATCATGAATGTCACTCTGCCAAGCACTCCAGGCCTTTTGAAATTCATCTTTCCTCTAAAGTCCTCTGTTTTGTGTGAATGGCAGGCAGGAGAATGAATACCAAACTCTTAAGATTGTTCACTGGTGTTTGGAAATGGGATACTTGAAAGTACAGATAGAAGCTTCCATACTCTTCTGTCTCTAGCAAAATGTTCATGGTGGCATGCCTTAGATAAAGTAGGATTTTATTTTAACATGGGTCTCATTAGAGAACTGCTTGAAAATGCACTTCCTCTGGCCTTTGCAAGGTGATTTGGTTTTGCTCCTGTGAGTAGATTTCAGCAACAATTATCAAGCAGGGATTTGGAAGCTCTTGTTTTTCTGTCATCTGATACCATATTGTGTGAAATTAAGCAGGTGCCTCGTGGCTGTTCAGGGTGTTCTTGTTTGTGATGTGGTGAGGTTACGCCATCTGCTCTGTGTCATCTCTCTGACCCTGAACAGTCCACAACAGAATGATTGGAGTCTTTAAACAAATATTGTCCATCTGGACACAGGACTTACCATCAAAGAAGACAGAGCGCAGTCTTTAGAATAACTCCCAAGATAACTTCCATAGGACATCTTGAGTTATTTTAGATAATGTACCATGAAAATGCTAGGCTTTTATTTACTAATAGCTTGCTCCTGAGATAAACTAGTTGGGGTTTGTCACTTCCTTGAAATATGTTGATCATCCTTCTGGGATTAAATAGATGCAGTTGATTAATTCAGCTTCAATATTGGCATGAGACTTGCGTGCTAGGTTCACTGGGTAGGTGACACTGAACAAGATGTTTGCCTGATAAGCTGGGTGCAGTGCACACGAGACACTCTGAGTCTCATCCTGAATTTGCCTTTGCTTAATAATTTCACTTTTGCTCTCTGAAAGTTGTGTGCAGGAAAGCTGGTGACCATGTGCAGAAATATGTCCTACAGTGATTAACTGAACATCCCTCCAAAGACAAGAACACATGAGGCATCTGTCCTGCTGCAAAGGGGATTCAGCGCTCCAACTTGACAGTGCAATACATTTTTAAGCGAATATTTACTAGGTACTGGTAGCTTACCCTGGACAAGAGAGTCAATGTCAGAAACGGAAAGGCTCAAAGTGCCAATAAACTTACTAACTCCGATGTCATTTTAGGAGGTGGCACAGCTACCTTCTCTTTTGGGAAACGCTACTTGAAAAAATGGGTAATCTTGTCCAAGTATCTCAATTACTTAGTGGATTTTTCTTTATAGACTACTGAAACATAAAAGAGCTAATAAATTTAGAAATATTATGTAAATTAAAGGCTGACTTTAAAAACTGAGGATGCATATTTTTTTTAAATTGGAAATATCTTACATGAGCAATAAGAAAAAATGGTAGGCATTTTTCTTTCCATTCATACTAAGTTATTTTGAAAAATTAGGTAGTAATAGTATTGTTTACTTTGTCTTCATATACTATATCTAGTACATAATGTTATATATATTCTGTCCTATTGGTAGAACATGCATAGGATATTTTAACTCAAAATTAGTTAATAATTTAAAAACTGAAGAAAACACTGAAATAAAAACAACATTAATGTGATATAGGAATAATTAAAAATACATGGTACAGTAATGTATTATACATTGATACTTAATATAATTATATATTTATTATATTATGTAATATAAAATATGTTATATGTAATGCAATAAATATTTTAGTTAATATTATGGACTTGTATACGGTATATAAATTGTTTATCTCAACAGTGCATACATAATCTTTTAAAACATGATACATTGTAAATATTTTGCAATTTCATAACTAATTCTTATTGATTTAAATTTCAACATAGATGCACTAATTACTGACATAGCTGGCAATTACTTCAATTCATTGTTGCTTAAATATATTTAATATTTTAAAATAATAAATAACGTCATATCAGCAGTTTTGTAATACATTATTATCTACATCTTCATCTATTTTGGTGGAATAGCTTCTTAGAAGTTTCTAGAATTAGTGGACAAATGTTATGAACTTGATATAAATGAATAAGTTATTTGAAGGACAATTTTTATGCCTATAAAATTTGTGCCTTTTCAGGTGAAATGAAAAATCCTTTTCACACACATGTTGTCCAACATAGACTGAGATATTTGCAAAACATTCCAAATTTTTAATGCAAACATAGTCCTGTATGACTTTAACTCACATAATATCATCATGATAGAACTACATTGTCCAAAGCAATAGCCCCTCTCCCACCATAATTTAGATTTAAATTAACTGAAGTTAGATAAAATTTAAATTCAGTTCCTCATCTGCACTGACCACATTTCAAGTGCTCAGTGGTGATGCGTGGAGGCCACAGGGCTGATTCACGTGGATGTGCTTGCTGCCTATTGCTAGAGTCTGCAATTAGATTTTTATATATGAATTAGCAGTTGTGATCATCCACTTCCCACGGCACACGACAGACATAGGTGCACGGCTCAATCTTGCACAAGAACTCAAAATAAAGATAACTCATTAGCTTATTTCATAAGTAGACCGGATGGGTATGGTTCTAAGGCTTAAGTGATTTTTGCATTATCATCTTCTTGGTCTCTGCCTCTCTGTCTCTGCTTCTGTCTCTCTGTCTTTCTCTCTGTGTCTCTGTCTGTCTGTCTCTCTCTCTCTCTCTCTCTCTCTTTCTCTCTCTCTCCTCTTCTCTCTCTTCACCAGTGAGCTCTTCTCTTTAGACACTGTTATTTTCTTCCATGTTCTTTATTTAGTGACAAAGATGACAGCATGTAGTTTACCTCATCTTCACAGCTAGTTCTCTCATTAAGAGTCTGGCTGCCTTCTTTTAATCCATAAATCAGTTACAGAAGAATTTTCAAACATTTATTATACAAATTGTATGTAGTCTTCAGTTTTCCCATCCAGACATAGTCATGCTCTTGTACTCATGTTTGTTTTATAAATCATATAAATCACGTCAACATTGTGGTTTACTTTCATGCAATTTTACATAAAACTTGCCACATTTATTGCCAAGCATTTCATATTTCCACTCTTATTCTGGATATGATCATTTTCATTTTTTTTTTATTCTCTAAAAGTGTGTTGCTACTTTCTAAGGAAATTACTGAATTTTCTTTGTCTACATTTCATGTAATTATTTTTCTAAACTAATTGTGCTTAATAAATTTTTAGTTGAGTCTGTTGAGCAATTTGAGTTATAAAGTATAATGTCTGAGTTGTATTTAACTTGTTTATCTATTTTGTGTAACTAAGTATAATATTTGAATTACAGGTGAACTTTCTCCCTGTTTATTGCAAATAGTTTCGATTTTCTTTGTTCTTATCTTTCTCAATATGGGCCATTTTAAATTTTTTTATTTAAAATTTATTAATATCTTTAAATTTTTTATTTGCTTTAAAATACATTGAAAATGTTTAATACACTTTTAAATAAGTTCTTAAAGTCTCTACTCAGTCATCTATGAAATAATTTAAAATTGGCTTGGGTGTTTTGAATATAGTTTTTTAAGAACTGTTTTCAGTTAGCATTAAGCTTTCTCCAGGAGGGAAAACCCCCTACTAAAATCTTGAAGTAAATCCCTGACTCATGGGAAATGAGAGTTTCCATTATCTGACCACAGGGCAAACAGCTCTGAAGTCTTGGTGCCATTTTTTTTAAGTCTCTTATTGTTAGATTTTCACCTTTTCCTTCTTGTTGGTTGAGTCAGCAAGAAGGTAGAACTGGTAAATTTACTTAGCTGTTGCCTGTGGGTCTCAGGACCATAGTCTCAGTGTGATATTTTCTGTCTCCTGGCCTCCTGTTGTGAGAGAGTTTCTCAGGCTCTGATAAGTGATGACGAGGTCTATGGATGGGTCTTGGCCCTTGGAAACACCTGATCCTTCTGTGTTGTCCATTCTGGTTCCCTCCACAAAGCTTTTGGTGCGAGAAGGCCATTCAGATTCCAGGTCTGCCTTACTCTCCATTGGCGGCAGGTGTATCCACAACTTGGCATCGTGGACAGATGGCTGGGACTCTGGGATGGATGTCCACAGTCAGAGCCAGAGCCTCCCATTGCCCAGGACTGGATATGTCGGGGCTGGACATGAAGAGAATGGCTGATCTCTTGTTTTCCCAACACATGTGCACCACTAGTTATTAGAGGAACCCAGTACCAAGGGAACCTGTACCCCTAAACTCACCTGAGTATTTGCTGTGGTGATGTTGATGTCGCACATTCCCTTCCAGAGGACCCACGGCCCCTCCAGGCCTGTGTTGTAATGTTCCTTGACCTAGATGACTTCCCAAGGCTCCAAATGTATTTCTAGGAGCCAAACTGGAAATCCAAATGCTATGTGGCTTCTGCTAAAATATAATTCAAAATTATGATTGGTGGGAACATGTCAAAGACCATGGATAAACACTGAATTAGTGGCGGAAAAAACATATATATATATATATATATATATATAATTTATTTATATTTATATATTTAGGTAGCATAAAAGTTTTAATTCAATCACCTATTTTTGATGACTTTCAGGCTGTTACTTCTTAGTCTAGCTTGTGGCACATGCCTAAAACCAAGTGTTCTGGGGAGCTGAGTCAGAAAGGTGCCAAGTTGGAGCCCAACCTGGGCAACTTAGTAATGCAGAGAGGCCTGGTCTCAAAATAAAAAAATGAAAAAGGCCTGTGGATGGAGCTCAGTGCTAAGGTCATGGGCTAAAGCTTTACCCTCAGTACAGCACAACAACAAAATTAAGATGAAAATATTAAGTGTTTTGGAATTAATCTTTTAAGTTCTTAAAAATAGAATTCCATAGTTTATCTACAATAGTTGACTACCCATCCTACTATTTTGACAAGTTGAAAATTGATATTCAGAAAATTATCCACTGGACATCAGTGTAAAAGTAATCAACACCTAACCCTTGTGTGACAGCCTTTTGCCCCACGCTGTGTCTACCAGCGTCCCAGCTTCTGACTTCTAATGTGCTTGCCTTCCTACATCATAAGTTTGCTCTTTCACTTTCATTATTTCAAAAGACTGGTACTGGACCACTTCTTATCCTATCTTATATTTCAAACAGCTTTCTTTGCATTTAGTTCTATGTATGTGTGTGTGTGTGTGTGTGTGTGTGAGAGAGAGAGAGAGAGAGAGTATTCCTTGGTGTTACCTTTCATTTTTCAAACTTCTTGGAAACAGTGTGTGGTTCATCTCTCTTTGTCACTCTGTGATCAACATGATGTTTAGTGGCGGGCTGAAGCCAGGTTCCCCAGGATTGCAGGCATCTCTGGGTGAACACGCTTGATGATGGCCAGCTTCAGTCTTGCATTCGTGATCATAAATTCAGATCCCTGGTCCTCATTGGTGTTTCCCCGAAGGCATTCAGAAATTTTATTTTGTTGTTGTCTTGGTCTCATTCCTCCTTTCTTAGACAAAAACCTGACACCTACACCTTATTATTTACTTATTTACTTATCATAAAGAGAATAAAATTTTTTTAAATATTAAAAACAATACAGAATTTTAAAACAAGATGACAGGTTATGCTGCATATTATTATCTTCAAAGTACTTTTTCAGATTATCTGATATAAACAGGCATAACTGGTAAAAAAAATACAAAAATATATATGGATTAACTGTTTGTTTCTGACACCTACATCTTAAAGGAAGAGAAGCTTGTTTTTCCCTGTTTAGTCCAAGAATATGTTTCTCAGTAGCTACGCATGAAAGAATCTATTTTGAAGAAACTTTTGTTCCTTATTGAGTGTGCTCATGTTTCAGTCTGTAGGCAGCTGGCTCTACGCAGACAGCATGGCCAGGGAGCCTGGTGGAGGACAGCTGCTCACATCCTGGTGGACAGGAAGCAGACAGGAGAGGGAGGAGCAGAAGAGGGAGATAAGCTATTCTGAGCCATGTCCCTGCACCTGCCTACTCCACTCAGACCTCAGTTTTTCCAACCAACCACACTTCCCAACATCAAGTCAGCTGTAGCAGCCCGTAATCGAATCACCTGCTAAAAGCTTCATCTGTGAGTGATAAGACTCTTGGCAGACATCATGTCTTTTACTTTTTTTTAGGGGGGCAGGGTGGTCTGGGGATCAAATTCAGGACTTTGTGCTTGCCAGGTAGGTGCTTATGCCAAGGAGTTATCTCTCCAGCCCCTGGGGGATATCTTGATTTAGACCATAAGAGCTGTCTTGAATTTGAATCATCCTGTTGTTCAACTTCTTGGATCATAGCTCAACAGAACCAGTTTTCAATGCCATTTCAGATTGAGTTTTATAGTAAAGTCAATACTTGATACTTATGTAGTTCCATTAGACATTCTTGCCACTGGCTGGTTTCTTTAAAGTAAAAAGTCTTCAGTGTCAGTGTCCCCAGGTATAAAGTTGCTATGGCAGGACCTTTGTATTTAATATTCCACAGACTGTATTGGACTGGAGTTGGGGGCTATGAGCAAATGGGGATGGGGGTTGGGCTGGAAGTTCTCAGACACGCATCTACTCAGTGACAGAATCTGGGTCTGTGTTTATCATTATTTGGTTTTGTTTACTTATTTTGCTTCACTTGGTTGTATCTTGGCTCATTTTACAGTCAGCATGAATTCTGAGATCCCCCAGAAGAGTATTTGAAAGTCTTTTTCTAGCATTTTTGGAGCCATCTGATTTATTTTGACATGCGGGATAGGAAGTGAAATGTTTAGTCCAAGAATACATTTCTCAGTACCTACACACAATAGAATGGATTTGTAAGGAAAATATTGCCCCTTATTGGGTGTGCGCTCCAGTTTTATATTTAACATGCTGCGTTGGTAGATTTTGTTTTACTATCTCTTTGTGAGCATTTTAATGAGATGGAAGGGGAATTATCTGCTCTGTTAAGTTTGAGTCTAATTCATTGAAGAGTGGGGAAGAATTGGTAAAAAAAAATTGATTGGAAACTACTATTTTGTTGGAATAGTATTCATTTCAGGGAACATCTAAAATCATCAATTGACAGCAAGGAGGAATAGGAAAATATTAGTTTTCTTGTCTTGCACCAATGTTCAATATATTTCAAAGTCTTAGAAGTGTAGTGCATGTAATTTGAAAATGGGTACAGTTAGGCCTTTGGTTATGTCCTCAGATTTCAACTATTCAAGAAATGTTTATGGTGTGAAAGGTTATATACTCATTGCCAAGGATAAAATAGTGAAAAAAGGTTCATGCCCTTTTTGAGAATATATCTTATTGAGGAAAAACACCAAGTACAAAAGTAACACAGCAGCTCTATTAATAAGCAACAATGAGTTGAAAAGGAAAAAGAGTTGTGCTATTTTTAATGAATAAAAATACCTTAAAAATAGGGACAAGCATGCAGCTTTAAGCGGACGGGGGTTAAAATCCTCATCAAGGAAGAAACACTTAGGCTTTTGAAGGTGAAGAGATGAGAATAGATATAGATAGTTGAAAGGTGTACAAGATGCACTTCAGCCTTAAGTCTCAGCATTCACAGATCCCAGAGGAAAGGGGGACGTCTCAAGATGATTGAGAATCTGAAAGACAAACAAGAGAGTTCACACTTGGAGAACTGTAACCTGCTGGGAGAGTGATCAAGACCATAGAAATCAAGCAATGCCTAATATTGTAAGTTATGGTAGAAAAGACATGACAACTGGACCCTACGTAGGAGTTAAGGCAAGGCTATGCATGGTGTACACACCTGTAGGCCAAGCCCTCTGGGAGGATGAGATGGGCAAATTAGAAGCTTGAACCTAGCCTGGGCAACTTGCCCACTTAGTGAGCCCCTGTTTCAAATAATACCTGAAAAGGGTGTGGCCTGGAGATGTAGCTCGGTACAAAGGTGCTACTTCTAATGCTTAGTTGTGAAAAAAAAAACTATGTTAACATAATTTTGTGGTCACAAGGAAGTAGCCCAATAGTTAACAAAGTCATGTGCAATTAAACAAGTCAGTAACATCACAATTATATTTTTAATTTAAAGTTTAAATCAGAGAAGAGTAACTCAGAAGCTCTTGGGAAGCTGCAGCAGTAGATCTAATAAGAGTTGATGCTGACCTGCATTACATTTGTAGAAAGTGATGGAGAGTAGAGGATGATTTTTTTTCTTTTCTTTTCTTTTTTCTTTCTTTTCTTTCTTTTTTTTTTTTTTGTATTTGGTACAGGTACACACTAAGCAGCTTGGATTCATAGTGATCTTTGTGTTTTCATCCTTCCCAGTGCTGGGATTACAGATGAGGGCCACCACATCCGGACTCAGTGACCAGCTTGGTGTGTCTTAGAGGGAGGGGCAAGTGTAGCATGTGGTGCCAAGGCTTGAACCCGGGTCCTTGAATTTGCCAGGCAGGGGCTTAGTCCAATGAACTATCTCACTGGCCCTCAGTCAATGAATTTGGTGTATATTTTGGTGATGCAATTGATGAACTTATATTTACTTCAGTTTTTAGGAAAATATATGAATTTATATAACCATAAAAGAGGAAAGATATGAGACCAAAAAAAGAAGATACATCCAAGGTCGGCTATATTCTGTGCTCTAGATGTTTGGTGAAAGGAAAACATCTGCAAAAGGAAGTGTGCAGGCCTGGTGCTCACAGGTGGGTAGAAAGGGCATCTTTGAAGGATTAAATTTGGCCAGAAGCCCACTGTTGGATTAATGACTGTCAAGAGGAAAAAACATAGAGACTATACCTGATGGCCACCTTCACAGTCAAACAACGGGAATGAATGATTTTTCCCTGAAGATGCAAACTCCTAGGGTAATACCTGTTACTGAGTAAAATGGCCTATTAGAAAGATTTGTAGATTTGAAAGACAGTGTAACACCACTGAGAATCAAAGTCCTTGAGAAGGTGAGAGAGGGTGAGATTCCAGGTCCCAGCAAAAGCATAGGCATTGAACTGAAGGACAGGTCCGAGCTCCCTGGAGCTGATGGTCAGGAGAACGAGAGCAGACATCTGCGGACATCAGTCATGGAAAGTGGTAGGAACCAAAGGTCCGTGCCTCCAGTGCTTCCCACTGTTAGTGAGTTTTAGGGTGAATACAGCAAAGTGGAAGATATGTTGGTAATGAAAAGTTAACAAGAAACATAGAATGTATAAATCTATAGCCGTGGGAAAGCATAGCTTGTTTGCCAGTGAGTTCAGATTTGAGACTGGGAATTGAGTGAATCTTCTCATGCTATTGGAATCCTGCTGGTATAGATTAAAAACCATCCTAAACAATTCGGATGCAGAAAGCCAGCTCAGGCATGAGTGATCCTTCCCACATGTGGGCGGCGGGCCATACCCACAACTAGCTCTGGATTTCGCTGTTTCTTCGTTGGCATTCCTTCCCTTCCCTGGACAGCTGGCTGGGTTTCATTACTTGGTATTCTGCTTTTAAGAAACTGCCAATCCTTACTTCACCCCTCTGTAGCTCTGCTGACAATCCCTCTGTCCTCTCCTGCTATGTTGGCTTTCTTTCCAAGTCTGTGCCATTGTCTCTCTTGGCTGAAGTATGTGGCACAGGCTAATTTCTGCACTCAATACTAACACCCGCTTACCTTGCTGGTTAGCTATCATACCCATCGAAAGTCTCCCTTAACTTCCCACTAAGTCACATTCAGAAATATAAACCGCGCCCTTCCACACCCATAGGCATCTCAGGGCATAGTCGTACAAGGATGTGTGAGTAAAGAGGCATTGTTTATGTCCACTTCAAAACCTGGCATGCTGTTTACATACTCTATTTTCCCTCTATCTCCACGATCTTAGAAGTGTGTGTCAAAGATAATAGATGTCTCAGATGGACATCTGATTGACTAAGAAGCATAACAGCTGCTTCCAGGCAGAGAGGACATGCAAGGTGAGCAAGTAGCTTCACATTGCTTTACTTTTCAGATTATTTGTTTCATGGTTGTCATAGTTTGGGGTTTTATAAGAGGAACAATATGATGCAGGGCACATATTTTATAAGATCATTTATAATAGCTACTCAAAGAGCCATATACAAGAGAGTGCAAGAAATCTGCCCACACACTAAAGACCAAAGAATCCTGCTAAGTGCCTGGATCCCCCAGCAATGTCCTGCATGAGGCCAGCTGAAGTCCTACAGCCCATCACCATGCCTCCCACAAGTCCAACTGAAGGCCTTAGAGCCCATGACAGTGTCTCATACAGGTCTGTTTCATGGATCTGCCCTGGGAAGACCCAAGGTCTGTGCCAGTGGAATGAAGGATCTGAGCTAGCAGGCTAAGGGATCTTCACTGGAGCCAGGAATAAGAACTAGAGTGCCCCCACAAAGAACCTCAGCCCTCCTCAGGAACAGTGAGGCCCTGCTCCTTCAGTGAGGAGGAAAGCCGAGATCCCATCAGGAAAGCCAGGATGACAAGGATCCCAGCAGAACAGCCCAAGAGAACCAGCAGCTCCCAGCAGCTCCAGCAGCTTCTATAGCTTCTATAGCTTCTCTATAGCTTCTCTTCTTCTATAGCTTCTCCCCTCCTTCCAGTCTGTCTCTTGTGCTGATGGCAACAATCCTCAGGTGGGCTGCCCACATGCAGCACCACGCTGGTTCATTTCAGCTTGGTGTTACAAGTTGGCCACCAGTTGTCTTTCCACCACAATGGTGGAGTATACCGTACAGTTCATCCTAACTGATAGAAAATTTTACCAAAGAAAAAATATTGCTACAATAACTCCATTGAAAATATGGGGATTTTGTAAGTTTTAAAATTTATTACACTAAAAGACACATTGCCATTGATCTTACTGAAAATATTCCTCTCATTCCTGTCTTGAAACACTAATCCAATCCATCCTACCACTTTTTTTTTTTTTTTTTTTGGTGGTACCAAGGATTTAACTCAGGATGTTGCACTTGCCAGGCAAACATTTATTCCACTGAGCTATCTCCCCAGGCCAAAATTTTATTCCAGTTTGTCTCTTGACTCTGCAATCCTATTTATTTATTTATTTATTTATTTATTTATTTATTTGGTACAGGGTCTCACTGTGTAGCTTGGACTCATAGTGATCCTCTTGTTTTCAACCTCCCCAGTGCTGGGATTACAGGCCTGCTCCACCACGCCTGGACCTGGTCACCCTCTCAACATAACTAGGGGTGAGGCTGACATGGTATGCCATACAGGGGATCGCACACTGGTCCCTGGTTTGCCTAAACAGGTGCTGAGTGTGCTGAGCTGTCTTACTGGCCCCATTCCTACCACTTTCTGCAGAAGCTCTGAAAGTTGCCTCTCCTGTCTTTAGCTACATTCCTGTGGCTGACTTGATGTCTTGAATTGATTCAAAATGTTTACTTTTCCTATTCATTTTAACTTTAGGGGAGAGCCAGAAGTCACACAGTGCCAGATTTGGTGAGTAAGGTGGATGAGGACATCCTTTCGGCATCTGCCTTTCTGTCAGGTAGCTCTCAGCAGCGGCATTGATTGTATTTTTCATCACACCTCATAAAGACACTTGGGAAAGGGGGCTCCAGAGCTAGAGCAGAAAATGGCAAAATGTTGGGTGAAGTATTTTAAGTGAGGGGAAGGATCATGGCTTTTACTGTAGTATATGTTTTAATGAAAACCTTCGCTATGTATCTGGATCATTTTTTTTTTTTTGATGTGGCCTGCTCTGCAGGGCTAGATGGTGAAGCAGGAAAACTCTGAACAGGAATTTGAACCATGGTGACCTTTGAGGTTGCTATGAAACAGGAGGAGACCTGCCAGCCATGCTGGCTCAGGGCACAAACATGTTCTAATAAAACCATTGCCTTGGGCAAATAAATGAGAACACAGTCTTGGGTAGTACAAGCTGGCTCCTGATGGTTATATTTAATTATCGTCCATTGAAAAAGGGCTGTGATCAGGAAGGTATTGTCCAGTTTAGAATCAAAAAGAAGAAGTAGGGAAGTCCGTAATTCAGTGACAAGAAAATGACCTGGAAATGTAGCTGATGTTCCATCGCCAACCTTGAAGCTCCATAGGTTGATTAAAATTCAGTCTCCTGACAAGAACGAAATCAAGAGAATCATTTCACTCCATCTTAAACTCTCAAAATTTGACTAAATTGCTTTCATTGAACACAAAGACATAGGTAAAATGAGAAATGTACTTGGCTGTTCCATGATATCGACTAGGTTCAAAGTACCAGCAATTAAGTCTAGAGAAATAAAAAAGCGTGCCTAAAAATAATTTTGGATAAGCTGTTGAAGCCAAGAACAGTTTAGAGAGTTGTATTTTTAAAGGTCTATCGTTTTGTATTGAACTTGAAGCAAAGCCCCACTCTTTTTGCCCCAAAGAGTGTTGTTCTAAGAATATGCTAAACCTTATGCATTTCCTATTGATCTCTTGATACATATCACTAAAGAGTATAATTAAGAGGAAGGTCGAGTCTTGAGGGGAACAAGTTTCTCAATGGATGAACAGGCTTGCACTGCAGC
This sequence comes from Tympanoctomys barrerae, assembly GCA_002564285.1. Classification (NCBI taxonomy): domain Eukaryota; kingdom Metazoa; phylum Chordata; class Mammalia; order Rodentia; family Octodontidae; genus Tympanoctomys; species Tympanoctomys barrerae. The sequence goes on along the minus strand of NDGN011547550.1, from coordinate 14,099 downwards.
ATGTTCATTGCAGTAATACAGACCTTTCTCCTTCACTCTGTTTGGCTGAACTTTTCTTTTCCTATTTGGTTAAGTGTTTTGGTTGGTTTGTAGCTCTGTACAGCAGACAGAGCTTTCATAAGACCTACATAAGGCTCTATCATAACTCCTGGACTTTGGTTCTGATAGAATATCTGAACATTGGACTCTTTCTTCTGGGGATGAATTTCCTTTTGAAAAAAGAAAGGAAGAGTGATCTTTGTACTTGTGGCCAGAGAGTAAGTGGGGAAAGACAATAGCCATCTGTCAGCCTGGGTGAGTGGAGGAGACTTCCATCCCCATGGGCCAAAATCAGCACTGTGGAGATGAGCATTACTTTGGGCCAAGAAGAGTGGACAGAAATGACTTTCCAAACAAGGATGTCTATGAACCTTTCTGAGATGAATGATTTGTAAGTATCTCCTTCCATTGTGTGGGGACCCTTTTCATTTCATAGTGTCCTTCACTGTGCAGATGTCTTTCAGTTTGATGTAGTCTCACTTGTCTATCGCTGTCTTTGTTTCCTGGCCTTTTGATGTCAGACCCAGGAAATCACTGCCAAGACCAATTTCATGGAGCTTTCCCCTGTGTTTTTTTGTGTGAGTTTTACAATTTCAGGCCATAGAGGAAGTGGCCTGAAATTGAGTTTATTTTTGTGTTGGGTAGAAGGTATAGGTCGAATTACATTCTTGGGCATATGAATTTCAAGTTTTCTTAATATCATTTCTCAAAGAAGTTGTTCCCTTCCTACCCTGCATTCCTGATGCCTAGAATTATATTGAAACACAAGGAGCACTGGAACGCAATAAAGAAAATATAAATAACTCACTGTGAACAATGGGCAAAGGAAGTGAACAGACATTTGTACAAAAAAAGATATAAATAGGCCAATAGGTGCAAGGCATATTGCTTGTATTAGTCACAGTTCTCCAGAAAGATAGACCCAGGAAGAGCTATAGATATGGATTAGATATGGGTACAAGACATAGTCACACTAGGGAGCATTTGTTATCAGGGCTGGCTGATGTGACAGTAAAGTGTAAGAAGCCACACAATCAGATGATTTTACAGTTCAGAATTAGGGAGGCTTTCACTCAGAGGCTGAAGGTCTTTGAACACATGGGACCACAGGTGCAATTCCAAGAGATTAAAGCCAGACAACAAAGAGTTCTGCTGACTGAAGCCAGGAGAAGGTGGTGTTGCAGCTCTAGAAGAGAGAAAAAATTACCCTCTCTTCTGCCTCTAGGTCCCAAAACACAGGAAGCTGCACAGCCAGCCAGGGCAAAGGTGCATCTTTCTCACTCAGTTATCACATCCAAATGCCAGTCCCTCCCAGGAACATCCTCACAGATGTGCCCAGAATATCTCTTTCCCTGTTATTTGCATATCACTCAGTGTAGTTGAGCTGACTCTTAAAAGTGACCATTGCTTCACTCAGTGTCATCCATCATCAGAAAAGTGTAAATTAGGACTACAATGAGATCACCTCACACTTGTTAGGATGGCTATTATCATTAAACAAAAGACAACCGAAATGCACATCAACTGAGGAATGGACAAAAATATGTATTTCTATACAATGGAGTATTACTTAACAACAAAAAAGATAAACTTGAGGCTTTTATAGTAAAAGGATGCAACTAGAGACCATACTCATGTGTGAAATAAATCAGACCTGCATGTTCAAACATCATATTGTCTCTCTAGTGTAAAAATCTAAAAGAGTAAATAAAATCTGAAAGATATAGGGGCTGAGGATATAGCTCAGTAGTCTAAGCACCTGCTTGGTAAACACAAGGTCCTGAGTTCAATCCTTGATACCTCCCCCACCAAAAAAAACCCTGAAAAGTACAATAGGTATTGTGAAAGGGTAAGTGCTCAAAAGGAAGAACAACTGGGATGAGAAAAAGGAGAAAACAAAGAAAGAAGGGAGGGAAAAATATATATGTATAAACATAGGATATCTTGGATAATTGTACTACTGATTTCTATTGGTCTATTTAAAAAACAGTTAATTCTTACAATTTTCTCTCATTTTTAATTTTTGGACCAATTTTGTATGCTTATATCTGGTAATCTGAACAACTAATTTGAACTAATATGTAGTATAATAATCATTGTTGAATTTCGATCATTTTGTTTAGTGAAATTTTGTTTCATTTCTAATATTTTCTCCTTTTAAAATATTTTTTATTCTCCTTAAAAGAATAAGATTTGGCAAGGGTGTGTAGACAATGGAACTCTTATAGAACGTATAGCCAACATGGAAATAAATAGAGTTTCCTCAAAATATTAGGACTAGAACTACTATTGGATCCAGAAATCCCACATCTGAAGATACACACAAAAGATTTGAAGCTAGGACCTCTAAGACATAACTGTAAACCCATGTTCATTCCAGAATTATTCATGATAACCAACTTATGGGAAAACACAAAAAAGTAATTGGCAGATAAGTGGGTAAAACAGGCATGGTATGTCGATTCACCCAACTATTACTCATTCCATTAGAGAAAACACGCAAACCCTGCCACTTGTGACAACTCAGATAAAACCAGAGTACATAATGCTAAGTGAAATAAGCCAGTCACAAGAGGATGAATGCCGAACATTCCACTTACATGAGTTTCCCAAAATAGTGAAGCTCAAAGCATTAAAGCACAGAACAGTGGTTACCAGGGAATAGGAAAAGAGAGAGATAGGGAGTTACTCAATGGGCATTAAATTACACTGTACAAGATGATTTAACTCCAGAGATCTGTTGTACAACATAACATCTACCATCAACAAAACTGCTTATGCATTTAAATCAAGTATGAGCTCACATTAAGTGTTCTTAATGCACACAAGTGCCATGGACAGTGTAGATTTTACATGACAATGGAAATAACTGTAGCCCTGATTGTGGAGGTCCATTGAACACACACAAAATGGGGATGTAGTATGTGTTCAAGATCACCAGCTCCATATATTATATATGTGCAGACTTGTTTGTTATATCAAAGGTGCTATAATAGAGCTGTTTAAAAATGAAAAAGGAAGAAAAGCAACTAGTGTGTGCCTACCTGTGGTCTTTTTGCCTCAGATCTTAGGGTTCTAGAAGTGGAGATGGGCCTTGCCAGTCTTGATGGCATTGGCCAAATTAAGAGTCATGCTGACCAGCCAGGACTCAGTATTCAGGAATAGCCTGCCCCCTTGTCCATCACTTATGTAAAGTTCAGCTCAGAAATTACCTTATTTTATGGGATCCAGTCTGCCTGGGCTCCTGCAGTGTTGTTTGCAGCTCCACATGTTTTGTGAAGGATGCTTTCAGTTTAGAAACTTACTTGGACCCAACACTTAGCAACAACCTTGACAGCAGAAATTGGAGGAACAAGAAAGAGACAGATAAAGTACATATGCACTCCCTGAACTGCAGGAAAGAAAGTGTTGAAGACTTTCCATTTTGCTCACAATGGTATGCTGGGCATGGTGCTTGCTTTTTGGGATCTGCAAAAAAGCAAACAATAAAAACATCACTTATAAGCATAAACTCCAAGCGTCAACAGAGTTCAAAGAACTCTTATGGAGAATGAGATCAACATTGGAAAGGACTTCTCTGGACATTATAAGGATGTTCTGACTCTCCCTTGAAGCAGGTCTGACTTGTACAATGTTTCTATTCCAGTGCCTATCATGGTCCCAGCCATAAAAATAAATGATGAGTGGATGAATGGATGGATGAAGAAGCATGAATTACTTGTGTGTAAATATGGCTTTTCCACCAAAGCAGGAGTTTTTTAGAGATGTGTCTAAAGGCTGTCTATGCCCTGAAATCCCCACCTCTTGTCTTTTCATATTCTTACCAAGTAAGGAGAAGGCTAGTGTTTGGGGATTCAGGTACTAAACTAAACTGTTCCATCTGGTTACTTGTTTTTGTTATCACTGTTGCTATATGAATTAACCCCATTCATCTTGTTGACTTTTTTGTGTTCTCGGACTTCAGTGTCTGGAAGTGTAGATTGCTGTTGCTAAGACAGCAATGTGATGACAGTCAGGTGCTGGGTGTGCAGTCTGATGTCCTGTTCCCAAGGATGCTGACTGTAGTGCTGTTCCCATTGCTCACAAGCTGCTCTGCTTTCCAAGATAAAGGAATGTATTGAAATGAAAGTGACACCGACCAGGTTGCTCGGAATAAGGCAGCAAGCCAGTGGACTGGCTGCTACCTGTGCCAGGAAAGTTGGGTCACAGACACTGGGACATGGTCCTAGTCCCAACACCAGAGATAGGAGCTGATGTGGTGGGCTCTCAGGGAGAACCAGGGCTGTTAGCATACTTCAAAGGTGAAGCCGAGTGTTAAGTAAAATTGATGAGAAACCTTCCTTGTTCCTTGTCAGAACCCCAACACATCCCTTTGAAAGGCAAAGGATCTTCTTTTGGACTGCTTTTTCCTATATCTTTTGGGTTAATCCAGACACTGCAAAATGGAACATGGTTATTGGTAAAAGAAGAATCATTTTAGATTGAAGAACCCACCTTTGGTGCTCATGGGACAGGTATCCCTCATTATCCGTGAGTGTTCAATCCTGGAATCTTAGTCACTTCCTGTCCTCAGACAAAATATTCAGTACCCACAACTCACAGGGGGAGAGGTTTCTTTGGCAGCTTCCATTGTATTCAGTCCCTGTGGGCATCTGGTTCCAAGACAAAGGGAGCAAAGAGGAAGGGCCTGGCAGAGGAAAGCCGCTTAGCTGATGGCAGGCAGATGATGGTGGAGGTAGGCCAGGAGCCACCCTTTTCCGTGACCTCTTTCGACCAAGCCCCACCTCCATGGCACATTCAGCCCTAACTCCTCCATGGGTGACCCCATTGATGAATACAGCAAGTCATGATACAATCACCTTCCAAACACACAACTTTTGGGGAATAGCTTAGATGTAAACTGTAACAAACACCCAAATCCACAGACACTCAAGGTTTGAGTATATAAAATTGCATAGTATTTACACACAACCCACATACACCCTGCCATATATTTTAAATTATGTGTATGTTACTTACATTACAAGCAAATGCTGTGTACATTGTTAATATATTGTAATGCTTAGAGAATGATTATGCATGTCCAGTATAGATGTATTTTTTTATTTTATTTTAAGGAAAGGTCTACAGGATGTTCAGGGTCTCACTACTAGATCAGACTTGTAGTGATCCACCTGTTTACAGCCTCCCAAGAGCTGGGATTACAATCACGCATCACTACACCCAGTCTCATTTGCCTTCTCAGTGCATCCCAGAGGTGGGGCCAGCATAGCAGGCCAGGGGATCGAACCCCTGGGCCCTGCTTCTGTTTGCAGGTGCTTTAATCTGCTGAGCTATTTGGCCAGCCCTAGAAGTAGAAATATTTAAAAAATATTTTTCACTGTAATTTTCATCAAGAGTATAGATGCACTACACTTGGATAAGGAGGGTCTGCTCTTTCCTCATTGTTTAATAGCAAGCTGATCCTAATTCTACCCCATTGAAATCTCTAAAAGCTGTCTATGTCCTGTAAGATGGCACAGAGCACATTTTAGCTTATCTTCAAGCTCTCCTGTGGCCTGGGATACGGCCATCCATCCTCTTTTCTCTCTGATCCTTTCCTTGGATGCTGTTTCAGGTCACAAGGATCTACTTGCACTTGCAAGGTCAAACTGTGTTTCCAAAGATTCTTGTTTTTATTTCCAAGGCAGCAAACACTCCTTAAAACTTGATCCAGGATCTCCCTGTTTGTGTCACCTTCTCTGTCTGTGCACACAAACTCTGTCTTTCCCTCTCGTGTGCTGAAATTGCACCTGGTGCCTATTCTATAGCACTGGCTCTGCACTGCGTCCTAGTTTATACATTTCCTTCCTTCACAGCCTGTGATTTACTTGAGGAGAGGGAATCAGTCCAAGCGATGATAAATCCCATGGTTGACACAGATGAGTCCCTTATAAGAGTTTGTTGAAGTGAGATAAAAATTTCCCCTCGAGTACAATATGTTTCATCATTAAAAAGATGGAACATCATAGAAAACAATAATGAAAGAAAAAGCAGCAAGAGAAACAAGCAACAGATATCTATGGCTGATTTACTGCTTAGCATAGCCTCGTTATTCTAGGTTGTCAAACACTTGAACATGGAAAGGCTGTACAATTTCAAAAGCCATTATTTCCTTTCTCCCTACATTCAAAATAGAAACTAAAACTTAGCCTAGACAGTGAGACAAGCACATCCTTGGGTGAATTGTAGCTTGTGTCTCCTGATAGAGGTACAGAGGACCCAGGACTCTGGACCACAGTGACTCTGGATCCCAAGTACAGGATGGAAGAACCTTTGGTGCACTCAAGCATAGAGGACACAGTGATGCACTGACATAACACTACAACAAAGGGTTGTTTTCATCCATCTGGGTGCAAATGATACTTTGCAGCAAAGACCGAAAGGGTCAAGAATTGAGTAGGTTCTTCCTGGGCTCTCCCAAATGACCCCTAAACAAAAGCTGTATTGCTACTACTTTCTCTTTCCAGTGTGTTTAACTGATCGCATGATCATAGTTATTCTCTATATCCCTGACAACTCTTATGTGTCACATAGTGTCATCCTTGGAGTTGCAAGTATATTCATAGTTCTTACTCTTCCAGTGTGACCTGAAAGGAATTTCTCTATAAGGGTCATGTAGAGACCCTTCCATGGCTACTTGTCACTCATTTTTGGTCAAGTCTCATCCATGTTGATCAGACATTCATTCTGTTCCAGGCATAAGGTATGCACATGCATTCATCATCTTACTTAAGCCCAATTCAGTGTAAACAAGCTGGGGGAAACATGAAACAGCCTCATGTAAGGAAGGAGTATAGGAAAGTCATTGGTGTCCTCCAGAAACATGGTCCTTAACGTAACCAGTGTGGAAATTGAAGGTTGATTCCCAGTAGAAGTTGAGAATTCAACTGGAAGATCTCTGGTAATAAGATTAATCAATAAATCTTACTTTCTAATGCCCAGTCTCTGCCAACTATTTAGAAAAGAGGCTCTAAGTCCTAGGAGAAGGGAGATTGAGTCTGACTTGGTTCACTGTTTCTTACCCAATCCTTAGGACTGTCTACATCACAATGATGTATTTAAAACAAGCTATATTCCATTCTACCTTTACAACAAATCTATCTGAAAAAGCTTCTCAGTAAATAACTGAAAAATCAAGGTTAGAAAATTTCAGTCAGCTACCCAAAGTCACAGAGGTGTCAATGAAAGTTTGTTTGATCCCTAAGCCAATAATTTTTGCACTTCCATGTTGCCTTTCTAAAATGTCAGTGATTTTATGTCAGCTACACTGACAAGTGGCTTCATGTGCACAAATTTTGCTCTTGGCAAGAAGAAAAGCACCTCTGGATGTGATGGCCCCTGTCGGTAATCCCAGCACCCTGGAGGCAGAGGTAGAGAATTGCTGCTAGTTCCAGGCTAATCTGGGGTACACAGTGAATTCAAGCCCAGTCTGTACTACAGATCAGAATCCTGTAAAAAGAAAAAACAAACAAAAAAAAATAAACACCAAAAACTGAAACAAAAAGCCAAAACCAAAACCAAAACCAAACAAAACTATTAAAATTTTTATTCTAAAAAAATTTTATTCTAGTCACCACTGACTCAAGTTTTTCTGATCTGATGTCAATCTTCCATTTTGGATTTCTTAAAAAATTATTATGTTGAGGAAAGCTCCTCTGGATCAATGTAAATAGTACTTTTTATCAAAAAATAGATAAGCTATATTGCATTTGCTAATTCTCCCATCTTGATCATGTACTCTTTTTCATAGCTCTCTCTCAAATTCCTTAGGTCACATTCAGGAGTATAAATGCGATATGAAGAATTCCTCATCAGATTTTAGTGGTTGAATGACCTAGTTGCATTTGCTTGTTAGGATCTTATTTATCTTTTTTTTTGGGTGGGGGATGGACAGTAGAGACTGGTATCAGGGGAAGCAGAAAAAACAACATTGCATGACTCTAGGAGGAAGACTAGGAGTTGGGTGGTAAAGACTTTAGCTTTGTCCAAAGAGAAGTCCTAAACAATTGTCTTCTGGTCCTATGAAGTCATCTCTGAGCCTTTAGAACAATGCCTTGAAGGGAGAATTTGTGCCCAGAGGTCTTGGTCTCACCTGGGAAACTTAAGGCAGGATTTGGGATTCTAGTTTGGGGAAGATAGAACATCAGCAGGGGCTGGAGAATAATTTTTCATGGGGTTCTGAGCAGCTCTTCAGTGAGCTACCTAAACAAAGAGCAGACTCAAAACTTCTTATGGTTACAGTATCAGAAGGTGGGTCAGACTTGAGGACCACCCCATAATATTGCCGTTGGTTTCAGAAATAAGGGTGACCTATTTCCTCTAATTTCATGGATCTCCAGATCAAAGGTGTAGAAGTAGCAATGGGGAGAAGTGGGGCATCCAAGAGATGTTTAGCAGGAATTATTGAAACCAGGTGGACTGGCTGGGGTGTGAAGAGGAGAGAGAGAGAGAGAGAGAGAGAGAGAGAGAGAGAGAGAGAGAGAGAGAGAGAGA
>NDGN011547548.1:10178-23991 GCA_002564285.1 Tympanoctomys barrerae | reverse complement strand
TTTTTTTTTTTTTAAAAAAAAGAGAAGAATATATTTGTTGAGGGAAAGAAAGCTTCTGTCCAAGAGAGGGACAGGTCCCCGGGAAGCTCTCTCTTCCAGGAATTTTTATGGAGTAAAGCTATGTGGTGAGGCAGGTCTAGTTAGAACTTTTTGTAGGTCCATTAGCAGAGATCTCTTAAACATGGGGTTTAATCCATTTTTAATAATCTTCCATGGCTATTGGGTATTATCTCAAATAAACTGGCCAACTCTTATTACTGGGGCACATGAATTATAGACCTACAGAAAATACTGAGTACTTCCCAGTTTGCAAGTGGGGTCACTGTCTGGGTAACTACTGACACATCTGCATGAACATCTATTAAAAGTTTAATAGGCTTTCTCCTTATATTGGCAATTAACACAGTTTCCTCAGGCTGAAAGGGGAAGACTCATGACCACCTCAATCTGAAACTTCCTCTGGCTCCATCATGAACACTTTCTTTTTTCCCTCTCTAGAAGCTTCAGACATTTTTGCTTGAAATGTCCCTTTTCTCCATCTTGATCCAGGGAAGCATAACTTTTCCCCCCTTTCTGACTGACCTTCATTCTGGTAGGCTGCTGGTATCACTATTCTCATTTTCTGTCTATAATTCCATTCTGTCTATAATTCCATCCTTTCTACTATGAAGTACCTCAACTCAGACAAATTCATTCCTGCAAACCCTTCTAACTTCTGCAGCTTGTGTCAGATATGGGCCTACTGAGTAAGGTATAACTTTTTGGTTTTAAGGCCATCTGCAGGCAGCCCTGCCCAAGGAAGGTAAAGATAGGTTTTTTTTGTAATGACACAGGAAACCCTGAAAAGGATCAGCTCACTTGGGCTGTATGAGGTGGACAGTTATTTAAGGCCTTAATATGGCTCTATAGTCAAAATCTGGTGGACCCCAGTAACAGAAATCTAAAAACAATCTAGCATATTAGCTATAGGTTTTATCTGTATGATTGCCTGGGTTTTGTTATCTTCTAAAAAACAAATCTTTTGAGAAATTAGAACATTGCATAATCAAAGCATGAGCATTTGAATTAACAAGTAAGTAAGAAACCTTTTTAAAGGAATAGCAGTTGTAACCAACTGGCTTTAGACCCCTTTATAGAGTCTGACAATTTTCTATAAAGCAAAGGAAAATTCTTAATGAAAATTAAAAGTGCTACTATAGTGAGCACACAAATAATAACAAAGCAAAAGAGTATTATTGATGATATGAGTAATGTTTTAATGGTCTGGGTAAATCAAAATAGCCATGACATTAAGTCAGACCTTAATCCAGATGAAGGCTCTAACTTTCTTCAATTCTGTGAAGGTTGATAGTGGTAGTAAAGCAGCAGAAGAAATATTTGAAACTAGAAGATGTGGATTTGCAAGGGTTATGGAAGAAATATGACCATGAAAGTGCAAGTGAAGTACCCAGAGCTGGTATAGAAGTTGCAGCAAATCATCCAGAAGATGTGGCTAAGGTCACTGATGAAGGGGACTACACTAAATAACACTTAGTTGTTTTTGATCAAACATCCTTATATTGGAAGATTCCATAGCTAGAGAGGAGAAGTTGGTGCTTAGGTTCAAAGCATCATAGGCTAGGCTGTTCTTATTAGGGTCTAACATAGCAGGTGCCAGTGATTAGTTAGCATGCTGTGAATTCAAGGCCTCTAAGAATGTTACTACATCATTTTTGAAAGAATATCTACTCTTCCTGTGCTTTGCAAATGAAATAATAAAGCCTAGCTTATGCACATCTGTTTACTACATGGTTTATTGAATATTTTAAGCCCACTGTCGAGATATATTGCTCATAAAAAAAGATTCCTTTCAAATTTTTGATGCTTACATAAAGCGTATTTATCCTATGGAGAAGTACAAGATAAATGTTTTCATAAACCTGCTAAGATAACATATGTTCTGAAGCCCATGGCTCAAAGAATAATTAAGATGACAATAAAGTTTATAATATGTAAACTTTACCAGTGTAGCAGCAGCAGAATTTGAGGATTAATTCTAATTTTGAAAGAAGTTTAACTGTGGGTAAAATGTTACTAAGCTCTACCACATGCTGTAGAGAAATTTTTCATGAAATGAAGAATCAATGGCTACAACAAACTTCAGTATCTTAAAGTATAGAAACTGTCATAACCATCCTTACTTTAGCAACTGATACTCGTTCATTCAGCATCCATCAACTCTGAGCCAAGATTCTCCACCAGCAAAAAGCTTGCAACTCATGATGGCCTCAGATGATCAAGCAATCAAGTAGTTTTAATTAAGATACATTTACAGAGGTTCTTCAGACATCATATGACACACTTAATAGGCTTCAATATTTGGTAAATGTAGCTCTTCTGCCCTAGAAGAACAGAAAGTTTGTGTGACTGTGATAATCATTTCATTGTGGCAGTCTGGAACCAAACCAGCATCGTCTCCAAGGTATCCATGATACATTTCTTTTGGAAAATGCACATACATACCTGTTGGGCTGACTGTGAGGGGTAGAATTTCTAGGAGTACTGGCCACAGAGAGCAGTCACACAGAATTCCCTTTAAGGAAGAACTTGTGGCCCCAGTGGACAGGTCCCTCCCCGTCTGCCTCAGTTGCAGAGACCTGCCCAGGTAAGCCTCTCTGGAGTAGCCCAGTCCCCTTCAGCCTAAGAGAGGTGAGATATTAAGTCCTACTATTTGCAGACCAGTGTAGCAGAGGATCAAGGACAGCATACCACACCTCCAGAGCACCACAGGACCGGCCAAGGGTTTGATGGAACTGAAATGGTCTCTCCATGATCAACCATTTATTTTCTCCTTCCTACCTGCTGTGACATTTAACAAATATGCTCTGTGTCAGATTCCAGTCGACATCTACTTCTAGAGAATCCAGCCTGAAATACTGATTATGCCTCAGTCAATACTGCACAATGAATTTGAATGAGCATTCTGATGATTCTACATTTGTGTCTACATCATATCTTTTGATAGATTTATCTGGCCTGAATTGGTTAGAATGGAGGATAATATTTTCATGAAGAGCATGTTAGAGTCTATATGTGTATTGACTCCTGCCTCTGCATCAAATAAAAAAAAGAGAATTTCTTAACCTGCTGGAATTTAGAGTAGGCAAGAATGAGAATTCAGGAGTTAAAAAACAGAACAAAACTCCCAAAACAATGTTCTAGAAAAAAATGTTTGACTTTTGATGCTCCACTTTTACATATTTTTGGATTTTTCACTTTTTAGGGAGATTTCTTCCCATTCTTATGATTTAGACATTTGCCTTTTAAACTTTGCAATGAAATTAAATGTTCAAATAAGCTGACTATCCACAACCATTGCCATTTGTAGCTTTTCCCCAAGAGGGAATGATTTTTATTCTATTTTTCTGTTTGATTGACAATTTGGGATTGTTATTTAGATTTGAGATAGTTAAGGGATTTTCTGTGGTTTTTTTCACTTCTACTATCCCAGTAGTGGTAAACCTATGGCACATGTGCTATAGTAGGATGCTTGTCATTATTGAGGTTTAAAAGATTCACCATAACTGTACTATACTGTTTAGGAAGTCAAAGCCATTATCATTTCTAATTTTTTCATGTCAAATCTCTGATTAGTCTTTTACAATGAATTCTGAGCACATAATCCCTCAGAATTTGGAAGCAATGCCTTTTGTTTCTGGAAAATTTTCTTGAATAATTCTATTAAAATATTTTCATTTTTCTTTTCTTTTCTTCTCTCCTTTTTTCCCCTTTCCCTCCCTACCATTTTGTTATAGGCCTATCTGAGTCTGTTATCTGGTTTTTAAATTCTAATTTCCATGGTCTAGTTTTGAGGATTTTCTGGAACATTATACTTAAACTCAGCTGTAGACATTTAATGTTTGCACTTGGGTTTTTATTTACAAAGTCTCTCTCTATCTGTTTCTCTGTCTCTGTCTCTGTCTCTGTCTGTCTGTCTCACTCTTTCTGCCTCTGTCTCTGTCTCTCTCTCTGTGTTTCTCTCTCTCTCTCTTTCTCTTTGTCTCTCTCATATTCCTTTTCTTCAGCATACTATTCTTGTTTCATTGGGCATTTTCTTCTAATTTTTCTGGACATGATTGGTAGCATGTATTTTCAGATAGTTTTTTCCATTCTGTATATATTTCATTTCCTTTGACCCCTATTGTTTTGGTTCTTCTATTTTGTGTCAGAAGTTTTCTTTTCAGAAGGCTGGTGATTTTTAATTTGTGTTCATGTGTCTTAATTACTTTCATGTTGTTGAGACAAAGTATTCAAAACCCAAAGTTAAAGATGGAAAGGTTGAACTTGGTCATAGTTGGTACAGGGTTCACTTCATAGTTGGCTGGCTCCAAGGCAGCCTGACCCAGGAAATGCTCAACATGGAGGAGAAACAGTTCACGGCAGGTAGATGGCAGAAGGTAGAAAGCAGCAATACAGCAAGTCAGAAAGCACAAGCAGCAGGGCACAAGTGACAAGTGATGACAACAACAGCTCTCTTTCTGTCCCTTATATTTTATTTAGGCCATCTTTTAGGGGGTAGCACTCACACTCACGATGGGTACCCTTAATCTTTTTTTTTTGGGGTACCAGGGATTAAACTCAGGACCTTGCACTTGTTGGGCAAGCATTTATTCCACTGAGCTATCTCCTCGGCCCCTGTGCACACTTAATCCTACCCAGAACTATGTTAACCCAATCAGTGGACTAAGTTAGTAATCACACACCACGCATCCTAAACCCACACACTCCAGATCCAGTCATCTCTGAAAAGCCCTACCGATAACTGCATGAAAATTTGGGTGGACATACAGACATAAGTCATAACATCATGCAGGAGAGATATGAACTAAAAACTTGGCAAATCTTAGCAAATGAGTTGCTCTGATGACTGTTACCTTCACTGTGAGGTTGTCTGAGGTGACATCCCCATCTTATGTCCTGTCTACTGGGGTAGGTAGAAAGCAAATGAATGTCTGGAGAGTTTTGAGAGCTGAGAGAGGAAAAGGGCTGGAGTTTGCATTCTCTAGCTGTAGCTTTAGCTAACTTCACTACTTTTGGTTGTGTCTCCACCCTCATATGTGCCAGGCCTGGGACTTTCTGCTTAATTTCGTAAAAAAACTTCCAGAAATCTTGGGGGGAGTGTGATGAGTTATATTGTATTGTGGGATGAGGGTGTGGCCTGGAGCTCTGCCCACTTCCTCAGCAACTTTTATGCACCCTGTTAAGGCTTGACTTCTCTTTTCCTCTGTTTCCAGAAGAACTCATTACTGATGCTACTTGAGCTTTTTGAGGACTCTTCTGCCTTACTTTAATTGGCCTTGGAGTCCCTATTAGTATTTAAGAAGATTCAAATTTCTGCAATTTGTAAGGTCAATTACCTTATGTCCATCTTTCATTAGCTCTACAGATTTAAACATTTTGTTGCTGTTCCCTCCCTTTGTCTTTTGATCTTTGTGAAATCATGTCTTTGAGAAACTCCCTTACCCACCACTTTAGTGAAGCTTTGTAAAGGAGTAAAATCAAATGGTCTTAATTCACCATTTTTATACATTAACTGTGCACACACATTTCTATCCTGTTTCTGACATTTTCCCAAGACTCAACACCAGGGAGCTTAAATTATTATCTGAGAACATAAAGCTTCTGAACATCCTATGAAATGTTCTTCTCTATATGTATAAAGTTATTATAACAGTTCTAAGTTTGTTTCATGTCATTACACTTTGAAAACAGTTTTTTTGGTTATATACTTCAAAGTATAGTTGTACCTTAATTTCCATATTTGAGTGTGAGAATTTTAGATATTCAAATTTCAAGGACTTCTCCCCAAGAATATTGAACTAAAAACTAGGAGTATCAGTCTCTTGCTTTCCACTAGAGCTGGGTATTTATTTTGTTTCAATTGATTCTTATGACACATAAAGCTCTTTCATGCATTAGAATTATTTCTTCAGGCTAGATTCCCAGGAGTGGAATTATTGGATCCCAAGCTATAAACATTTTTAAGGAATTAGACTTTTACTGTCAAATTCCCTCCAAAAATTATGTCATATGTTCCTAATGGAGTGCTAATGGTCAAAGTGTATTTATTTACATCCTTGGGAAAGGATAGGATGAGGCATTCCACAAAACCCAGTAGCCAGGCACACATATAAATACCCACAAAAGCATAGCTATTGATGATGCCAACTCCTTTTGGTCATTATAACAGAGCCAGTCATGCTTTTGTTTCTGTCAGGGGTCCCACTAATCACAAGTAAGAGACTCACATGACTAAATGGTATGCACACATATAATTAGGGTGTGTTCTGAGTGGTGGCTCATAGTTGTAGTAAAACCAAAATGGTCTAAAAAGAAAACTGTGTAGTTCCTGAGATAGGCCTCTGCAGGCTGCCACCCTCACAACTCCATCCTCAGGGTCACCAGTCTTTGCTGCACACAGGTGAATCCATGGCCCAGCAAATGGTGCGTTAGGGACAAGACAATGGGGCGAATGAGGAGCTCTGGAGCCTGTCTCCTCCACAGTGTCTGTCATTTTACTTAATACTATTTCTCTTGCCACACATGGTATTTTGCTACAAGCAAGTGTGTAAGGCAAACAGACATGAGCAAACCTCAAGAAGAGAAAATGGGTAGGCACTCAAGAAAGGGCCACATCTCTTATCTTGCAGTGATCAGGGGACAAGTTACCTGAGTAGAAATCCTTCAGAATCCACAAATAGATACATTTCGCCTTGTGCTGCAACGTTTTTCTATCCAAAGTGTGTGTGTGTGTGTGTGTGTGTGTGTGTGTGCGCACGGGCTATAGAAATAACAGCTCTTGGTTGTTATTTGTAAGATTCAGTGGGTTGAACACCCCCTGGTGGTGTGGGTGTGATACTGAAAGTGAAGGTGAAGGTTGAAAGTGGTTATGGTTGTGGTTGCTGGTTCCTTCAAGGGAGCTGAAGATCTCTGGCTACACTAATCCTTGGGCTTTTTGGCACAGCCTTCCAAGGACTCAGTGAACCCAACAGCATCTTAAAGGATTATTGCTTTGAAAACCTTGCTTTAACAAAACAAATCGATCTACTGAACAGGGCCTTGCTTGTGGAGCAATGTACCTCTGTTCATAATTTTCTTTAGTGTTTTATTGCTGCAGCTGTGTGAAAAGTAAGCAAGGACAGCTCCTGAAAGCTGAGTGTGCTGCTGGAAAGAACTTGAGAGGCTTGGGTTCT
Organism: Tympanoctomys barrerae; assembly: GCA_002564285.1. Classification (NCBI taxonomy): domain Eukaryota; kingdom Metazoa; phylum Chordata; class Mammalia; order Rodentia; family Octodontidae; genus Tympanoctomys; species Tympanoctomys barrerae. Next base: position 16,759 of record NDGN011547548.1, on the reverse strand, counting down.
GAGTCATCTATTTACTTGTCGGGGACTTGGTTTCCACATCTGAAATGGGAACATGATATGTAGACCATTGGATTGTCGTGAGATTCAATAAAAGCCCTGTGGAGATGGTTGGCATAGTAAGTGCCCTCACACAACCTGTACTCCAGTGCAGTTCCCTTCATTTCTCAGAGGGAGGTGTCTTTAGCAGGGAGTCCTAGGCTGGACAGCTCTTCAAGCAGAGAGTTCCTGAAGCTTTGCTTTTCAAAATGCATGCATCTCTGGAATCCCCTCTTTCCTGTGCCATCTCTTCCCATTTTACTAAGGAGTGGGTGTCAAAGTGTAACAGTCCCTTGATCAGTGGCATCACTATCTCTTGGAGAACTAGAAGTGCAAATTCTTGAGCCTCAGTTATCCCTACCAAATCAGAAACGCTGGAGCCTGAGGTTCAAGAATCTGCATCTGATCCTCCAGATGACTCTGTTATAAACAAAAGATTTAGAGCCACTGATCTAAAAACTCTGGGCTTTCATTAATTGCCTGCATTCACATTTGGTCTGTTTTTTTTTTTTTTTTTTTTTTCTTTTTCTGGACATGGTCCACCTGCCTTGAGATCGAAAAGTCAGCAAAACTCTCTACACACTTCTACAACAGATGTCTATCCTACATTAAAGTCCCTATCCTGTCCCAGGGATGCTGCTCTATTCTCCTCACCTGTGCTGCCCAGGCATCCCTGTGGGGCTCAGCACTAGGCACAACCACAGGCAGAGGAGTCGGAAGCCTTGCATTCAGCTCTCCTAGAGATACACATCTGGAGTATGAAGCACATGGTTTATTATAGTTTTCCTTTCACTTGTATTTTACATCCTGAAAGCCCTTGAAATGATTGTGTTTTAACATCATAGAGAGAAGGAAAGCTTTTCAATTTTTGCTGAGGACTTTAATAGTCTTGAATGTTTCTCCCTGTTCAGAGGTTCAGGGGATATGCCAGCCGTGCTCTCATCTTTCAGCTCCAGAATTCTGCCACCTTTTTAGTAATTTGGGAGCAATTTTCACCGTGTCAAGCAAAGGACCAAAAGTTGCTGTGATTGTAATTTTACAAGTTGAGACCCTGGATTTTATTGTCAATATCCTTACTTCTTTATCAACCCTGTGCCCAGCAGTTTCAGCATGTTGAGGATTATTTTATAAATATTCCTCCAGTGGATATTCTCAGACACATCAGGCCTATATTTCTTTATATCATTTGTTAAGGGGCAGTGTAGTATAATGGTTAAGAGCAGATACTGCTTGAATGAGAAACTGCCTCTTTCTCTTTATAGCTATGTGACATTTGGCATATAACCAGTACTTCTGTGCTTCAGTTTTTTCATTAGAAGAGTGGAAATGGTACCACCTTCATGGCATTGCTGAGAACACTTAAAAACATTCAGAGGTGTGAAATGCTTTCAATACTTCCTTGGCACAAAGAAATGCCTCAATTAGTGTTAGTTATTACTGTTTATTATAATTCAGACTCCCTTCCAAAGCTACCTGTTCTGACCAAAGCAACTATCCCTAAGTCACTTCCACTTTTAGGACACTATCGTTTTATGGTCTTCATGACACTTGGCAGAATCTGGTATTGGCTGACAGAGTTTTGTCCATTTATTTATGTGCCTCCCAGCCCCAGAATATAAACACCACAATGTCATGTGTCTTTTGTTTGTTGCTGTTGAATTCTCAATGCCTAGAATACTGACTGTAGAGTAGGCAGCAAGAATTTGTGAAGCAGAGTCTAATTCCAGAGTTACTTCACCTTCTGACCAAACCTAGAGCTATTATTTCTGTTTTGTGAGAAACAGGGTATGACCTACGGTTCCTGGATCACGTGGAGAACAGCTCTTCAGTTTTTGAGAACTTGGGCTGCTCTTCATGGAGATTGGAGTATGGTTCATTCCATGACCTTCTAAGGCCTGCAAGCAATGTGAAAGCGGTCAGTAGTAAAGACATCAGGGAAAGATGTTTCCAGTCCTCAAAGTGAAAGTCCTCTAGAGTTTGGTCCTCTAGTTCTCCAAATTTTGAAAACAGACTAAGAAATCTTTATATTGGGAGGGTGGGTCTGTTACCATGACAACTCAAGAAGACTGATATGAAGTGACCATGCCACTCATCCTACTTGCTCTGATATGTGGCTGGTAACTATTGCTCTCATGGTAGTTTTTGCTCTAAAGTTTCCAGTGTTGAGTTCAATGATCTTTTATGTAAAAAATTCCCATTTATTCTATGTCACACTTGGCCAGTGGAACATGATACCCTTTGGTGTTCCAATATGTGCCTCTCAGGGAGAGGCAATATGTGCCTCTTATTTCATTCACAGTTACATACATCAGGACGTACAAGTGACAAAACTAGATCAAAACCAGTGCTGGGGTCAGCTATTTTATGTTTTGAGGATATTCTTGTCCATACAGACAGTGGGGTGGTTTTTCTGAATATACTTCTGTTTATTGGGATAGCATAGGCTGCAGTAACAAAAAAAAAAAAAAAGCAGTTTCAGTGGCTTACCATAAAAGAAGTTCATTTATTTGTTTTGCAAAGTCTGTGGTGAGTTCAGGTGATTCTCCAGAGTAGCCTTTCCCCTGCAGTGACTTTGCAATTGAGGCTGCTCTCACTGCAAGTAAGAACTTCTTTAGAATGATAGAAACAGAAGAGGAGGCTGGGCCTGTGTGCCTCGGACTGAAGACTTTATCTCTGCATTATTCTTATTATTTTTGGTTGTATCTGATCACAAGGGTCAGCTACTTACGAAGTGGCTACAGGCATAGCCTTCCAAGTACTTCAAAAAGTAAAAAGAAATGGATACTAGTGTACACTGATTATACTTATTATAGCTTCAAAAATAAAATGGCTATTGTTTTGTTTTTCACAAGAAAACTGGGGCTTACTCATTGTGTACCTGCTATTCAAATGTTTATTACTCCAGTTATTTTGGTTTTTGTACCGAGTGGTTGGCACAACTTAAATTTTCTCTAGTTAATGAAGAAAAATAAAATCACATATTTAATATTTAATGAGACAACTGGTAGACTATAATTCAATATAGCATAGGATTTGGATGTGGGGGGAACGCAATGTTTCAAGGATTTGGGACATTAAAGCAACAACTTAACGACAGGAATGATTATGAATAGTACCATTAACATGAAATTAGAAAACTACTCATTCATGAGTCTTCATAAGAGATGCCTGTCACCTAGAAACCATGTTCCTGTATTTTTCAGGATCAGTGATGAAATGTAGAGATGAAATGCTCACGTCTTTGAGCAGAAGTTATTCTTTTTTTTCAAGGAAGATCTGTGGATGCCTACCATATGCTAACTATTGAAGTGGAAGAGGATACAAATACTGATGACATCATTGAAATTTTCAGGAAACTTATGGTTTAGTGCAGAATACTAACTAAAATGATAATAGCTTCTGCACAGAATGGAACCATAATTTACAGGGTTGGCCAAAGCCAAGAGAAATCGTGTGTGATGGTTAGGGTGGCGTGTCAATTTGATTGACTTTGGGATCCGTGCTGGGAATATACCCTCTCTCTAGAAACTGTCTTCAGCTTTCTGACTCTGGAATTTACACATGCCCCACCTGGAGGAAACCTTCAGTCAATGATGGACTCATTTTTACCTGGGTAAATGTTGATCTAAAGGAGGAGACAACTCCACACTGTCATTTATCTCTATGTCTCCCTGGGCATATTAGGACATAGACGGCAGTACTTGGTCGAGACTATTCCTGGGGTCAACCATTTGATGTCTCGAAGTCACCCTTTTCCATACAGGTAGTGGGGAGGCTTCTCTTTCCATCCTTCTGTTATTTAGGATGTGCTATAGATTTTGTTTAGCTCCTTCTGCTTCCCAAGCCTGCTTTTCCTTTGCTCTTTCTCTCTCCCAATGTATGGCAGTTCACCAAAGTCTGTGTCTCAGTCTCTGTATCCAGGAAAACCATCTAAAAATGCCAGACAATAGTGAAGGTGAAAGTTGATGCAAGATTAGGGGAAAAATTAAACTCAAACAGCTAGCCATATGAAGGATGATAACCAGAGAACACAATGTCGGAGTATATTTGAGAATTAATCCTACAGTGAAACTAAAGTGGCCTTCAGACTCTTGCCAGTTATATGAACGAGAATATGGATTCTTCTCAGCATATGGATGCACTCTGTCCTTGTAGCTGATGTTTCTAGGTTATGTGGGACTGAGCTCCAAACACCTTTGGTTGGAAATTCCAGGGGTCAGAAAGGACAAATCATCTGGTTTAGAGCAGCCAAGCGAGGTAGTAGAAAGCAGAGGGGAGTTCTGATGCAGGCTGGTGTTGTTTCAATGGGGGAAACCTGGGCCATGAATTTGCTAGAGCTCAATTATCTCATCTGAAAAGATAAGGAATGGACCTCTCTAGTACCTGGGTTTCATCCTGTCTTCTGAAATAGAATTGAAAATGCTAATAACATTTGAAAAATATTATTTTTATAGCTGGGTGGCTTCTTTAGGCTGTGGGCTGCAAAAATAGATAAAAACATTCCCTGGTGCATTCCCCCATTTCCTAAGCCATCTTTGTGAAGCCTGTGGCTCTGTGTTGTTCCCCTTTATGCTGAATAACACTACCCATGTGGGTGGAAGTCATTTTTAGCCTGGGCGTCTGGGTTGAAGGCTCCAAGCCCAGTTTTTCCATTGTTTTGCTGTCTTCTGTTCAAAGCAGCCCTTGCCATGCTGAGGAGCGTGCTGGCCAGGAGGAAGCCTGGGCCAGAGTGGAGGGTGGCATTTGCAGTTACTCTCCTCCCACATTGAAAAAGCATCAAGTTGCTGGCATGCAGAACAATACTAAGAGGAGCTGGCTGGGATTTTTATTTTCTACTTCCTTTTCCAAACAGCTTTGCTTCATTTTTGGCATAAGGGCAAAATGCAACTCCCCCCTTCAACAAACACTATAAAACCAACTCCAGACAAAACTCCCTTGGTGCTTTAATTAGGCAGCTGTAAGGCACTAGGACCAGGATGGTGCTGAGAGTTGATGTGCGAAAGTGAGGAGCTCTAATTCATCTGAGGCACGGGGTTGCATGGACTTGTCATTTTAGCTCTTGGTTTATGAATAAAACCAGAAAAGAAGAAAGGTAGAGGGAGTAGGAAGACAGAGTTGGAAAGGATAGAAGAAGGAATTGTGGAAAAGAAAGATAGTGGAAGATGGTAGAGATTATGGAGAAAAAGGGTAAAGAGTGGGGAGAAAAAGGAGTGAGTAGAATGAGAAGTTAGAGGGAAGTAGAGATGTGGATAAATTCAGAAAAAGTAGCAGGAATCTTGCTAGTTATAAGGTGTTTTGGAAGAGGAGGGTATGATCTCCTCAAGCACACTGGAACTCTGAACAGGGAGGAAAACACTGGTGGAAAAAATGAGTAAAAGCTACCATTTTGGCAGACCCAGCACAGAAAGAAATGAGGAATGTAAATGGCAGAGGTAAGAATGTAAGAGGCTCCAAGCCCAGTGGACCACAATTTCTTAACCCATCTTCTCGCACTTCCTCTCTGCGCAGCCACTGTCTAGAATCCGTTAGTGGGAAGTGTGAGCTTTCGGGCCATGACCCTCTCCCTCACTGTCCAGTGCAAGGGGAAAGGCAGGTACTTTAGGAGCCTAACAGAAACTTAGACACAGGATTCTTTCTCTGTCCCCTGCCAGCCTCATAGCTTTGAAATATTTTTGAGACTCAGCTCTCTCATATAAAATAGGGACAATAGTAGTACTAATTAGACAGTATTGTTGTTCTGCCCAGGAGGGCCTCTAGTGCCTTGTTTTCACACGCTTTGCCTTTCTAACTTTACAATGGAGTTTCTTGGATGACTGTGGAACCTTTGGGTTCTTCCTTTTATAGGCTGCTACTCTAGGCTCCCAGGAATAATGTCTCTCTTGAGACCTACACTGTGGCCTCAGCTGGGACTTAGAGACACTATTTCTTTGAAGATCTGAAGCCTTAGCTTTGGAGCAGACCTTGTGAGAGGGCCAAGGACTGTGATTCCAGAAGGTGGTGGCAGAGCTCATCCAATACCCTTGTGGCCCTTGTAGTCCTCCATGCTTAAATTTTTGGGCATAGGACAGGCCCAGGAGCCTTGCTGATCAGAATTAGGGTGGGTGGTCACCTTTGAGGCTCTCCTCAGTCAATGGAAAAGTGTGGCTCTGTGCTTTTGTTGACTACAGGTGAAATAAAATCAGTAAAGCAGGTATGTTCCCGTGCCACAGTCAGAGCTAGCTTCTTCAGTGCTTTGAACTCATTTCCTTTCTGCTTTTTTTGCTAACCATTCTTTAGTGGTCATTATTCTGCCCTGAATTCATGCTTCTTGAAGTCTAGAGACAGTGTATACTTAGGTTAAAATTTAAAAAAAGACCAGAGATAGTTAGTGGTGCCTTCCAGAGAGCACAGTAATGTGGTCTGATTTGACTTGTATATAATTTGTATATATTGGTCAGAAAAAAGGGTCCAGATCAGCATTCTTTTTTTTTAAACATTTATTTATTTTTATTTAGTGTGTGTGTGTGTGTGTGTGTGTGTGTGTGTGTGGCCAGCTCAGCCCACCA
>NDGN011547548.1:0-10111 GCA_002564285.1 Tympanoctomys barrerae | reverse complement strand
TGTGCTTTGCCAAGCTTGTTCCAAGTAGGTGATTTAGACCACTGAGCCATCTCGCCAGCCCCTGGATCAGCATTCTTGTTGTGAAACCCTTTCCTAAACTTTTCCAGGACCAGACTCCATTCTACAGACATCTCATAGCATCCTCCTTGTGTTTCCTGATGTTCCCTTAGGTATGCAGGAACAGATTCTCTTCCCCATTTTCTAGTGGAGGTGCGGAGGGTCTCAGAGAGCTCATAAACCAGCATGAGAAACAGGCTTCTCCTCCAGACTCAACAGGCCAAGAACTCTCAGGAAAATTCCCATAGAATTTATCTGGATATAGAACACTTGCTAGGTAAAAGAAGAGGATTTGTTAATGCGAAGCTTCACTGTCCTTTGGCAGAGGCCAGAGTGACGGTGACAGCTTACTCTGTTGAGGGCAGCACAAATAAGGATCTTGACTTCGTCATTCTTACCATGATAGTGTTAATGAATATTTAGTTGGGGTTATGCCAGTGAAAAGGTTGGGTGGAAACTGCCAAAATCTCAGACTGAGGTTGGTCTTAGAACTCCTGAAATTTAGTTTCAGTTGCTGCTTTTTACCAATTGGAGCGATGAAAGCTATAGAAAGGCTTTTCTTTTTCTCACAAATGTTCTATATTTCTCTCTCCCACCCCCATCCCCTTCTGTAGCTTTAGAGAGCCAGATTGTACCCAGGGGGTATCTAAGGAGATCTTCTTGTCTATTTTTCTAACTGCTTTCAAGAGTCCATGCAGACATGCTTCACAGTGGCCATTGTAGCTGTTCTTTCACAGGGGAGGACTGGACAACAGTATTATGTTGGAAGATGTTTTCCTTTTCTTCTTTCTTTCTTTCTTTTTTTTTTTTTCTTTTTCCCCTGTCTGGGCTGCTGGGTTTCTTCCAGGGCTGGAGAAATTAAGAGGGAATTGTGTTCTGTTTTCCCTAGGGCTATGTTATGTGCCCAGGCACTTGGCTCAGGCTCTCTACAGCACTAGTCAGTTTGCATTACAAGAATCAGTTTCCAGAGCTGTCTCTACTGCTGCACTATGAACTCCCACTGAGCCAGGGGCCAGACCTGATTTACTGTTCTCTCTGAGTACAGAGTCTGCTGGCAAAGAAGTTGGGAAGAAGGCATTGAGCAAAGAGCTGAAAATGCCGCATTACCCTGGTACCCTTGCCACAATTTGAGATCTCCTCTAACAGTTGCAGAAATCCAGACCCAGCCCTGAGCCAGAGCTCCGGGACATAGCAAAACTCAGGAAACGTAGAATTCCTAAGAGATCAGGAAACAGAGTCAGTAGGCAATGTGTTAATTTTGTGATGGAAAACAGACCCTTTTAAACCCAGTGGGCTAGAACAGACTAGATCAGGACATTGTCTCCCTGAGAACAAAACCCTGGGAACCCTAGGCCAATGTTTCTGAGACTTGAGTGAGGGCAAGAATTACCTGGAGGATTTGTTAAAACAGATTCTTAGACCTAGCTCCTGAGTTTTTAGAAGGATTTTTTTTTTTCTGGCTCAGGCTGCCTTAAGGGTGTGTCCAGTGTGGCACGCAGAGCTAGGGATCCAGCCACTGTCCCTTGCACCTGACTGAGTTTCCCCAAGCAGCACTTTAAACAACTGAGCTAACCCCCAGCACCCCCGCCCCCAGCTCCTGAGTTTTGGATTCAGGCAGTCTAGGATGGATCTTAAGTATCTGCTTCTATGGCATGTTCTCAGGTGATGGGGTCCTATAGAATTTCACTTTGTGAAACACTTGTCACTCCACTGGAGGATTACATGGCATCAGGGAGCATCCTTCTGAGATCTCTGAAGGCCAGGCCTCCCTGGGAACTATGCATATTTTGCTTTTGTATTATTATTTCCTTGAAAATTTAATCAAAGGAAAAAAACACACTAGAAATGATCCTAAACAATAATGATAAACACCAACACACATGCACAAAGACAGAAACTGCACACTTGGAAAAATGGTTTTTGCACAGTGTTCTTAATTGGAAATGAGTTGAGCTCAAGACCAGGAGCTCCTGATCTTGAGCTAGGAGCAGTTCAGGGACCCTAGAGTGTGCAGGAAGGGCTCAAGCCCAAGGGCACAGAGGCAGGGCAGGTGATCAACTGCTCAGAGGAAACCGGGCCAGAAAGCAGGTGTGAGGATGAGCCGCAGTGCACACCTGTTCACTCCCCTGTGCAGCTGTCTTCTAAAGCAGGGCGCTTCACCATCTGTGCCTTCAATGTGTGAAACATGTTTTAAAATATACTATTTAATTTAAAATGATATTTGTCAGCTCACTGCTGTGCCAGCTCCCTCTTCACAGAAGCATTGCTGACAGAGGCTGAGTACAAAGCGAAGCAAGCTGCATGGTCAGCTGTCCAGGGGCTCAGAAGCTGGGCAGCACTGTAAGACATCTGATGCAAAGCTGGGCAGCCTTTTGTAACAAGGTGCCTTACCTTTACGCTGTCCTTGGTGATCTGGAGCTTCCTGGAGACCAGGGTTCTCCAGAGCCAGCATTGGGCACGCCTAAAACCTTTTGTCAACTTTCCTCTTTCCTACCTTCAGTACGGATCCTGTGGGTAAATTTTAATCCCTCAGTATGTCTACCCCAAACATTAGTAACACACAAACTACAGTGGCTATGACACATCCCTGCCCAAAGCTGTTGGGGTTCGTGCTCCCAGAGCTAGACCTACACTGTCCTTCACAGTCCAAATGTTGCCTCTGTAGTTCTGGTTTGCTTCCTCCATTGTGAAACTGCAGACTTTTCACAGCCTGGGAACTGCAGTCTTTCCTGCTGTGTTATAAATTCTTGCTTGCTCAGCCTGTACCACCTTCCACAGGGGGCCTCTTGGGGTGTCATTTGGGTTTTTTGCTCTGTTGTCAGCTTTGAAATAAATTATAGCCACACTTTGTGGCAAAAAGCAGGAGATGAGTGAGTGAGGTTTTTTTTTTTTTTAGAACCAGGGATTGAATTCAGGTTCTTGCGCTTGCAGGCAAGGGCTTAGTCCACCGAGCCATCTCCCTGGCCCCGAGTGAGGTATTGAGGGGCAGGAAAATAGGAGTGTAGAGAAACCCTAGTTCCTGACAGACGTAGTTTCTGGTCAGTCTCTAGAAAATCTTCCCAGTTAAGTGTAGGCCATGAGCTCAGGACTGCCTGATTTTTCTTGAGGGGAAGATTAACTTGTAGTTTCAAAGAAGGACAACCACGAGGTGGGGCTAAAGAGAAACATGTTTTGTCAGAGGTACGAGGCAATTCGCTTACTTTGTGGTCTTTCAAGTTTGCTTTTTCTTATCTTAAAATGAAAATTAAGGCCCAATAAATCTTAGCAGTTTGGGCTTCTCCTATAGAAATGGCACGCACTCTCAGCAGCACCATGCAATGTCCTTACAATCTCAAACCAACTGCTTGCTGCCTTCCTTTCTTGTGTATCGTCCTCCTATCCTTCCCTTCTTCGATTCCCTCACTCACTCTTTCCTCTGCATTCCTCTGTCTGTCTTTCTCTTTCCCTTCTTTTCCCCTGCTGGATTTCATCCTTCCCTCTATGCCCCCTCATTCTGGCTAGTGATTCCCTTGTCTGTTGGGACAGTCCAATTTACCTGTTCTCTGCAAAGCACTATTTCAGGAGCAGCTATGAATAAAATCTCCTCTGAACTCTGAAAGAAAGTACAAAGGGAAAAGCTTATTCTCTTCTGTCTTTTATTGCTCTAGACTGATTAGCATTATTACTTTGGAGAAATTCTCCAAGCAAAGTTCCAGCTGAATATTTGTGTAGTACTTCAGAATAATACACCAGTCTCATTTCACTGGCATACTTGTGATTTGTCCATATCTGAACTTTTTATTCTACATTAAAGTATCATGGAGTAGTCTCACTAGTCATACTTTTATTATTTTTGTTATTTTTCTGTTTTTAGGACAGGGTCTATGGGGTCTACAGGGTCTCACTTCGGAGATTGGACTTGTAGTGATTTTCTTGTTTTCGGCCTCCCAAATGCTGGGATTATGGGTGCGTGCCACCATGCCCAGTCTCAACTGCCATCTCAGTGCATCCTGGGGGTGGGGCTAGCATGGCAGGCCAGAGATTGAACCCTGGCCACTACGCTCTGCCTAAGCAGGTGCTTTAGTCTGCTGAGCTGTCAGGCCGGCCCCACCAGTTACACTTAAATATGAACATTTCCACGTTCAGAGTGCACAGATAGCTAATAAGTAATGCTCTTAAGTTTTAGATTAATTGGTAATTAATTTTTGCAAAGATATTTGAGGATGAAAAGTGTTGCATCCATCATGTCAAATTAACATTGATTACAGAGACTTTAAAGTTTAACACCATGCAAATTTGAGTTTTTCAGGCTTCTCATATTGTGTTTCCAGAACAAAAGGGAATTTCTTTAGAATTACATCAATTGTTAGATAGATGAAAAAGAGAACTGACGACCTACATGAACACAACAATCAGACTGATAGCAAACACACACACATACAAACACACACACACGCGCACACATACCTCACACACACCCACACATACACTTGAGAATTTTGCTACATTGGAGAGAGAATTTTTCTTTTTGGATTTCCAATGTCTTTAATTGTATAGTAAGTCACTAATTATGCATATAAACCTTGATTTTAATCTTTTCTTTTAAATGGTGAATTTAAATCTTTAGTTGATACCTTGGCTCTATCATCATTTCTATTCTTCTGAGTCTAAAGGTAAACTTACTTTTGGAAATTGCTCTAAAGTCTCTTTTCTTCCCATCCGTATCAATTTACACAAGAAACAGTGAACAAGAAAAAGAAAATCACCTGTACACTTTGGAGAGGGCAATTTGCATTACATTATGGGCATACTGGAATGTGGCAAAATGGCAGTAGAAAACTGGATCACTGAAGCAATCTACTAATGATCCTTTCTCGTAAGTTGGGATAATAAAATTAATTCATGCAACATGTTGATTCAGTCTTTAAAGATGAAATATACCCAGGGGGGTGGCAAGATAGCTCAGTGGTTTAAAGCACCTGCTTAGATAAGTTTGGGCAAGCACACCGGGGCTGCAGTTCTATCCCTGGCACCACATGCCATGCCAGCCCCTCCCCCAGGGTGGGCTGAGCTAGACACAAAAGAGAAAAAGATGAAATCTATCCATAGGAGCCACAGGAAGGCCCATCAATCATTGGAGAGGTACCCCACTTGGTGGTGACACTGAATATAGATCCATATCTTATAGGGGAGCAGAGGCTGTAGAATCATATGGACCACCATTCACACAACCCCATACTGGTTAGAAGACCTGCAGGACAGCTACCCTGCCTCCTTGAGCTCCATTTCTTCTTTGAAAGGAAGGATAATACTCTTTACTTCAGAGGCTTGTTTTAAATAAATGATGTGAACAAGCAAAGCTCTTAGAGCCCCTGGCAGTGATGCTAGAGAACACCTAGAGAGGGCTACTCGCTATCACAGCAGGTAAGATAAAGTGTGGGAGACACGACCAGCAATAAAAATAGTTGACATTTGGAGCTTATAAAGTATATAGTTATATTTTTCAAAGTGTTTCCATGAACTCTTGGGAGGAGCAAAAGGCAAGCAGAACGTTCCCAGAAGAGAGACAAGAAGGCTGATCACTCATATAGCCTGATCCGGCCTGCTTGTGCCAAGCACAACAGTATTGTGCTGCAACCTTGAAGGTACCAAGGAGGGCATGAAAGGAAGGCACGAAAGGAAAGAGCCAGAAGTAGAAAATCTCAGTCCTGGAGCAAAGAGCCATTCTGCAAAGAGAGAATGTCAAGCATGACTTCTTCCCTTATTCTGTGGGTCAAAGAAACATTCATGTGTGCACATCCAGACACAAATGCACATAGAGACTCATGGACACACACGACATGGCTACACGTGGGTTGCCACACAGATATACATATACGGACACACAGACATAGAGACATAGAGACACACACAAAATACATGCAGCTACATGCACAACACACATATATGTGCACACATAGACATAGGTTCATATAGAGACACATACACCCAGATGCACAGACACACAGAGATAAACAGTCATATGTAGACACAAACAGATGTATACACCTGTACACAGACACTTAGAGACATAGATACACACAGATACAGTCACACAGATATACACATGTGCACCTATAGACATATACATGCAGATGTAGCTACACAAACAGATACATAAACATACAGTTCAGGCACATACACAGACCTCCCCCTCCACACCGCTGTGAGTAGCATTTGACAGCTAGATAAGACCATAGTCCTTAAAAAGAAGGATGTCATTTTCAAAGGTGAATCTCCCAATTTTTCATGATACAAAATAAGAAAGTCTTGTCTGGAGTTTGTTAGGAGAGAAACACTGCTTGGTAGCTCTGGAATGGCAACTGTGGCATACTTATATGGGTGTCAATGTACTGCAGATTTTATTTTTTTTTTCTCTGCAGTTTAACACGAATGTCTTTCTTGCACATTCTTTCAGTCTCTTTTTATGAAATGGTGCTGGCAAATTTAGAAGACTTCTACTTTGTCAAAAAAGTTGTATTTGAGACATGTTTCCATAACGACAGACTTTTTATATATAGAAACAACACTACCTGGTTTAAAAAAATTCTTCTGGAATCAAAGGCTGAGTCACTTTATGCCTGGCAAGATCGTAGGACACTCTGGGGGCAAGTAGAAGGGGCCTAGAAATATTTTCAAAACGATGAGCTCATGAGAAAGTGAGCTGGGAACTGCTTTGCCATTTCTCTTTGCAGATTTTTTTCTAGATGCTGGCTGGTGAGCAGTCTGCTAGGAAGGCTGGGTGCATACTGGCGGCTCCCTGTATAGCACTTCTCTCTCCATTTCCTCTTTGTGGTTTTTTCTTCCTCCTTCACTTTCCTTTGGCTTAACAGGTTATTAATATACTCAGGTCTTTGCTATCACTTGTATGAGCTGATTAAAACTATAGATCCTGGGCCTCATTCCAAGGATCTTGATCCAGGCCTGGGTGTCCACATTTCTAATCCTCCTCCCACATTGTTCTGAGCCTATGAGCCTGTTCTCAATTTATTTATTTATTGTTTTGTGGTACCAGGGATTGAACTCAGGACCCTGCACTTGCCAGGCAAGCGATTATTCTGAACTTTGATGGGAAAAATAAAGAACAACTTCAGGTTGCCTTCATCATGAATTGTGTGTGAGTGTATTTGATCTTGACAACTAGCCATTGACAGATACAGAACCTGAGCCCCAGGGAGCTTGTGAAATTTGATGAAGCTTAACTATTCGCTCATTTATTCAATGAATCATTGAGTGATTTCCTCTTTCAGAAACTTTTAGGGTTCAGCATCTGTGCTAGCAAGAAACACAAGAACAAAGCCTCTCCTCAAAGTCTATCATATAGTGGCTATTCTGGCTCACTACTGTTCAAGCCAGAGCTCAAATGCCAGCTTAACACTATATCTTATGTTTTTAGGAAAACTTCAAAATGAAATTCCAAACATATTACAAAAATTGTGCAAAATGTTCCTGTGTACAGTTCACCCCACGTCTTCCATGGGTGACATCTTAAAAAAACTTGATAGTAAGTTACTAAAACCTGGAAAGCACGACACAATTCAGTTACAAATCATACTCCAATTACTCACTTTTTGCTGTTAAGCTTTTGTCTTTTAACTGCATGAAGCCACCAAGTCTTTAAGTGGTCTTAAAGATCTTACTTACCCTTGATACTGTCACTTAGTCCAAATGCCTTCTGATCTCTGGGGCACTAGATGCTTGTAGAAAGGAAAAGAAATAAGAGGAAACATATTGTATACTAGTCAGTTTGCTTTTCAAAAAATAAAAACAAATGAAATATCTAGTGGACAGCATTGGTGCTCTGATCAGATCTTGCTCAAAGGACGCCTGTTGTACAAGGAGTCACTGCCAGTAGTGGAAGGCACTAGAGGACAAAAAAGCAGCAGAAAGGTCTAGGACTGCACATATTCAATTTATTAGTTTCATTAGGGACTTGTGGACAGAAGTGTATGTCAGGTAGCAACAAGACAGGAGTACCCTGGATCCTGCGGCAGAGGTTCGTGTGTTAAACTAGACAAAGATGGCCTGTGGCTACCAGAATATGCCTGTACTTTCTCAAGAGCTATTCTTATGTTAAGCAGCAGTTAAGAGACAGCCCAGGTATTATTGTCTGGCATGAAATGTCCAGATTCTCTAGGGTTTGGAAAGAGTGCCAGAATCATCTGCCAGGTAAGGGGCAGTTAGAACCAAGATGGGTGTAGTTATGTTAAGCTTGGAGCCTGCATCCTGTTTCTGGGCCAATGTACCTAACTCTGGCTGCTGTTAGTGTGACTTACAACTGACTTATAGTATACCTTTGTCTGGTAAATTGGTCCGCAGTCAAGCAAGGGCTGTTTGGACCAAAATATGAGCCTCCCTTCCCCTCCTCACACAACTTACAGTCTTCAGGCAATGACCAAGTGACATGGGGGTACAGAAAACCAATCCTCTTGCCTCAGGCCAGGAGCAAGTCTGAGACACAGTTCATAATTCAGAGCTCCCAGAAGGACAAGACAGGAGTGCATCTCCAGGGGACATCACAGCCTTGATCAGCTCTCCCCTCTGTCCCAGCCTGATCCCCTTACTCCTTCCTTCTGGGGTTATACTCTTTAATCCTGTACAGATCTTGTACTTAAGGACCAAGAAAACTATAATTCTAAGAACCTGAGAAAACGGATATGCATATTTTTTTCTTCACTTTAGAGAAGAGCAGTTCTAGATTAAAATTCTTTGCTTTGTAGCACATTGGAGCACCTTCACACACTTGTGTACACATACGCATACACATACACAGACGCACACTCATCTGTACACGCTCCTTACCACATTCTCTTTCTCATGCATATCTTACTTAAAGCAACATAGTAGATGGTGGTAGTGATCTAGGGATCTAACTGGGCTCTCTAGCATGTGATCGTGCAAAAAAAAAGTGAATCTCAGATCAGTGACTATGAGTTTCACATCACATCATTTCTCACTTTATGTACATTACTTTGAGATAATCAACACAATGTGAATACAAAGCAATTTTAGTTGTAGCATAACATCTTGGCTGGAAATCTGAATTACTGTCTCCTTCCTCTTCACTGCACAAAGCCACCTTTACATGGATTGAATTGAACTGGTCGTTTTCTTTTCTTCAACACAAATAACATCAGTCCAATGCTCCTTGGCCTGCCTGAATGATCATGGCCCAGCCAAAATCATGAAGGGTTTCAAGAGCCCAAAGCTAAACACCAAGCTGATATTTGGGAGCCCAGGGCACTGTCTCACCTGCTAGATGTAACCCCCCAAGGCATGTTTCTTTAAAATCATGGGCTTATTTTCTCATAAAATAGAGATACTACCCCTTCATCTCATGAAACAAGAATACAATAATTTCAATGAAAGGTGCTTTATAAGCTTATAAAATACTGAAGAAAGACATTCACATCCTTTTCTACAATCCCTGGTGTTGAGCACACTTTTCCCCCTTACTAAACTTCCTCCTTTTGTGTCTCTTTTCTTCCAAAATATTGATGCTGTTTTCTTTTCTGCCAGCAGAGTCTCATCTCTTTTATATGATCTCTCTGAAGTATTTTGACTCATTTTAAATTCATTTTCCCCTTGATCCTGACTAAGAGAAAAATAAAATATGATCAAATAATGAATGATATAATGTGTCTGGAATCTTATAGATACCTAGTAACCCTTCATTGCCCAAATCTGTCAGAAAGTGTAGAAAACAAAATGTGTCTACATATTTGGCTCCACCTAATTTTGCGATATGATTCTTCTGTGCTTTTGCAATCAAGAGGTTGCAAAAGATATTCCTAGCAGTTTTTCTGCAAACACTCCAAGCATACTCAGCCTTTCCTTCATGGGATATTTGATACTGGTGATGAAACACTCTTCTTCAGTCACCTTTCAGTCTGCTATGAACAAAGAAGTTAAGGAGTTAGTAGGCATTCAAGAAAGGTGATTTCAATTGTATCCCATAAATTATGATAAGTTATGCTTTAATTTTCATTGAATTGTAGATATTGTTGAATTTCTTGTTTAATTTCATCTGTGACCC
>NDGN011547547.1:3249-16778 GCA_002564285.1 Tympanoctomys barrerae | reverse complement strand
CTACAAAGACCTGTGTTCGAAGGAGTACTATTAACCAACAGACAACTGTCATGGTTTGTGTCTAGATGTTCCAAAGCCTCCTGCAATCATGGGGCACGCTTCTAGAGTTTGTGATTGATTCGTGGTCCAAGGCTGGGATTATGGGTGTGAGTGCTACACCCGCCCAGGGAATAGGCAGCCTGCATACTGTATAAGGGAGGGAGAGAGGCCTGCTCTTGCTGCTCCTCCCTTTCTGCTCTTGTTGCTTTTGCTGTTTTCTGTGGCTGTGAACTGCTTGCTGCCCTCTGCCATGTGCCACTCTACCTTATAGCTGGCCAAGTGCAGACGGAAACCTGCATACACTGAGCTAAATAAACCTTTCCTTCCTTAATTCTGGGTTTCAAGTATTTTGCCTCAGCAATGCGAAAAAAGTAACCCAAACAACAACATAGTTGTCAGTTTGGAAATTAAATCTGAGAATCCCACTCCTGGGCAATTATTTAACAGATTGTAAGTGGGGATGCTGAAGAACTGCCTGCACACTCACACTCACTGTGGCATTACCCACAGAGCCAAGAGGTGGAACTAACTGAGCATCCATCACTGGGTGAAGGATGGGGAAGAGGAGTCAGCACACGAGGGAGACACTTGTACTCCTGTGCTTGCTGAGACGCTACAACAATAACTAAGATATGGCTCAACCAAGGTGCCCCCTTAATGGGTGAAAGGATAAAGAAAATATGGTATTTATGTGCAATGAAATATTATCCATTCAGGGGCCGGGGAGATGGCTCAGTGGAATAAGTGCTGCCCTGGCAAGCACAAGCCTGAGTTCAAGCCCTGGTTCTGAAAAAAAAAAAAAAAAATTAATCCAGTCAGGAAGAATGAGAGCCTGTCCTTTGCACAGAAATGAATGGAGCTGGAGGCCACTGTGTTACACGGAATAAGCCAGACACAGAAAAACAAACACTGCGTGCTTTCTCTCATACGCACAAGGTAAAACTAACTGACCAAAATGTAGCCCAGTGATGACTGGAGCTTGAGAAGGGTGGGAGGGGGAGAGTGGGTGAAGGAGGTTGGATAACAGGTACCAGAGCCCAGTCAGACAGAAGGAATGATATTCCGAAGCGCAGGGGAACAATTACAGTTCAGAATAAGCTATTACACGTTTTAGGACACTGTAGAGGAGAAGAGCTTGCAGTCTCCCGACATAAAGAAAACGATAAGGACAGGGAACGCCAATCCCCCTGATGTGGTCCGTGTGTGCTACATGCGTGTGCTAAAATATCACAAAGACACAGCTAATAGAAGGGAAATATAGTAATATTCGCAAATGTACACAAAGCAGTACTATTCAGCTTTTAGAAAGGAAGAGATTCAGTCATTTGTAACAGCATGAGTGGAATTGGGGAACATTCCACTAAGTAAAATTAAAGTAAAATTTGGGAAGACAAATACCACGTTCTCACTTGTGTGTAATCCAAATCAATTGTACTCACGGCAGCAGAGCAGGATGGTGAGAGACAGAGGTTGAGAGAGGGGTGGGAAGGCCGTAACAAAAGGGTGGAAAGCTGTGGTCAGACAGATAAAGAAGTGGGACTCTTTTTTGAGATCTGCTGCACATCACGGTGAGCACAGCTGACACTTTAGGGTTCTATGTTTCAGTATGATTGGGAGGGTGGGTCTCAGACGTTCCCACTGTAGATCTCAGATGTTTGACCAGCTTGATTTGATCATTCTTTATTGTTTTCAAAATCCATACTATTGTTTGGGGTGTAGCTCAAAGGTAAAGCACTTGCCTAATATGTGCAAGACCCTGGGGCTTGATCCCCAGCAACACACACACACCACACACACACACACACACACAAACACACACATACACACACACGCACACCCCGTGCAGGTGAGATCAGGTGCATTCAGAGTGGTGTGGCCAAAGACCTCACAAAATATCACTTTGTGCTTCTTGAATATATATAGCTATAATTTGTCAATATATAATTTTTAAACTGAGAACTTTAGAGATAAGATTTATGAATTTGAGATATCAATAATTAATTCATTATATGCCAATATAAATAACATCTTTTATGAAAAATAACTTTTTCAAAATAGAAGATTAATAAGATAAGTATCACTCTCTGTCTGTCTGTCTCTCTCTCTCTATATATATATGTATATATATATTAAGAAACTGTGCCTTCAGAAATAGATATATAGCTGGAAAAGGGAGGAGCATTCTTTGAATTCTTTGAGAATACGCCAAAGTGAACAAGAGGGCATTTCTCAAAGATAGGTTGCAATATGAAATCTGAAACCGGATAGGTCAACCTTTCGTATCGTGTTACAGCAAAAGTCATTGATCTACCTTGTTTTTTTGAATAAACCTTTTACTTCTGCTTGCTGTAACATCTTCCATTGATCACTTGGAGAGCACTAATCCACTGAGTCCTGATCTTCTAGATGCTGGTGTACTTCATAGCACAATATCAAAAAAATTGTCATCTCTAGTACCGCTCTGACCTTCCCAAGGTTCTATAAGCGTGGAAAGCTGCCAACTCAGAGTGGAGGATACGGCTTTCCCAAAATTGGAAATTTCAAGTTTAATGATAGCAGCCCACATGACATTTGTTTTCTCTCGAGGGATCAGCTCACTTCCTTCTTGAGAACACACCTGCCAAGGACTCAAATCTGAATAACCATGGTTCACTGCTGTTTCAAGCAGAAGTGGTGTTCTGCTAAGAAGTAGTCGCTTAGCCCCCCAGCTCTGGCAGTCATGTGTGTGCTGCTCCTTTCAAGCACTCAGGGCGCCCCCTGATACTCAACTCCCATTTCATGATACAGTGTTAAGATGGGAACTCAAAGGCCAAGATTTTAAAAAATTAGACAATTTAGCTTCCTCAACACCATTCTGCAGTAAGACCACGTACTTCCCCCTGTGAAGTGCATAGCAGTAAAGAACACACCAACAACGGACACGTTTAAGGTCACTGTCTCGATTATTCCCCATGATTTTGACACCGTCAGGGCTGGTGGCATCACAAATGACAAATGATACATTATCTGTACTGCTCTGAAGCAGTGTTGACCTTGAAGTTCTCCTTAGAAGTATCTCGGGCCTGGGAGGAGAGGGCTCTGAGGGCTGCTGCTCCAGAATCGCCCAGGGCCCGGATGTGCGCGTTGTAGCCACTCTCTTCCAAGGGCTTTTGACAACTTCTTCTCTGCCACAGCAGTGCTGAAGCATTCTCAGTTCTGGATTACTGCTTTGGCTACCACCTGGTATAACCCGGCTTGCATATGTCCGTTGCAATGGGGGAGGGAATGATACCTTATCACCATATTAACCAAAACATGGTGTAGCACTGCAAAATATAGCTTTTCAAATAATTTAAGAATCGCCTTTCAAATCAGTTTTGAACCACTCGGAACAGTGCGGCTATGCATCTCATTCACTAATAGCTGCGGTACTTTGCAAGGGCATAGATGCTAAGTCTACTGCAAGCTACCTCTGAAGGTTTGCATGTGTGCGTGCGTGTTCATTTCCCTCCCTTTCATGTTGGCAAAACATTTCCCTCTTCAATTTCCTCTTGCAATTTTCCAAATGAGAGAGCTTCTTGGGAATGTCATTCTAGGGTTTTTAATCATTTATTCTCTACAAACACTGCCGCTCTCTATGTGATTTTGTTTCAGAATTCTAGTTGATTACACAGCAGATTGAGGCTGCGGGTCTCAGGGTTGGCGCCACCACCCATAGTAGCTCTATGCATCTTCCATGTGGGCTTTGTAGAAATGCTCAGCGCAGATTCGCAAATGTTGATAAAAACTTCTTTACTGAACTCAGTGAGAAATGGCAGATCAGTCTCCAGATAGCAACTTTTAAATTTCTTATTTATTTATTTGTCTATTTTTTTTTATGTATTTGGTACAGGGTCTCACTTTACAGCCCAGATTTGGCATGCCTGGGGGCGGGGCTGGCCTTGCATGTGGTGCTCGGGATCAAATCCCGGTCCCGGTGCTTGCCTAAGCAGGTGCTTGGTGCGCTGAGCTATCTTGCTGGCCCTCCAGATAGCAACTTTCAAGACACTAGTACTTTTGCTTTGCACGTTGGCTTCATATACTAACCATGATATAGGGCGCAACAACTTTCTAATAATTGTGTATGGGAGCCTCAATTAACAGGCACCAGAGCTGGGTGTGGCAGTGCACATCAGTAATCCCAGCACCTGGGAGGCTGAGGCAGGAGGATTGCCACAAGTTAGAGGCCAGCCTGGGGTACAAAATGAGCTCAAGGCCAGCCTGAAATGCATAATGAGACCCTGTCTCAAAAAGACAGACAAAAACCAAAACCGAAACCAGGCACTAGGGTTTTTTTTTTGTTGTTGTTTATTTCAGTCATGTTTAGCTCCTCTTGCAGATTTGGCTTCTCAACATCATTTTCCAGACCAAGTTTTCCTGTTAAAGTCCACATAGTAAATATTTGGGCTTTGAGGGTCCCCTATTCCCTGTTACTACTCCAGTCCTGACACTGTAGGGCAAAAGTAGCCACTGGGAATCAACAGACCAACCACGTATGGCTATGGCCCAGTAAAATTTCATTTACCGAAATGTGAGAGCGTTTGTTGATCCCAAACCTAGACTGCATCTTCGCCTGGGTCACTGGAGCAGGCCTTTGCCTGTCCCTTGGGGTCAGCTCCTCTAGCAGGATGGTCTGTGTTTTCATTTCATTCAACTGAATGTGTGTGGATATTGCTGAATCTCTAATGAAAAAAGGAAATACAAGACAATGAAAATGAAAACAATGGGAGTAATAAGTGCTTATTACTATCTACTAAATTACAAAATCATAACTACTTGGAGAGGAGGACCTAATGAAACCTACACCAACGAGAACACATGACTCCAAGAACACGCCAGGCAGTGTCCTTTGGAGGCCTTCCACAGCGCTCCAGAAAAACCAAATTAAATTGGTCCCAGAAGTGGCCTCAGAGGAAAGGCTCTTGCCTGGTCTGGGACAAGGAGAGTAGACGAGGGGGCTAAAACATCTGGTCTGCCAGACAGTAAGGTGTGCTCAAAGAGTAATGGGGACAAAGGCATCAGCCGAAGGAATCCCTCTGGCCAAATGTGGGACAATTTGCGCATCAAAATGAGTAATAATAGTAATGAATTATAACTCCCTGAATAGAACAAGCATTCTTAATTCCACACTGATATAAATTAATAAGTAATTGTGGGAGAAGAGATAGTTCTTCCTTCAGTAGAATGCCAAGCAATAAATATAGAAGGAATGATGGAGTAGAAAATCGTCAAAGGACACCAGAACTAATGGGTACAAGTTGGGTGAGAAGCAGGGTACTTTCATGGTCTCTGAGTGTCTTCCCAGGAATGATTTATTTATTACAGAGGGAAACATAGTGACTTTAAACCTAGCAGACATCACCGTCCCAGTGTTGGAATTGTCACTAAGCGTTGGCTCAAATGCATGACTTGAGTCTCCCATCAAGGCACTGATGACAACACGGCCTCAATTCAGCGAAATCCCCTTCCAAAGAAGGGAAGTGAATTGGATCACGAAAACCCAGCAGGCCACCCCAACATCTGCAAAATAACTGGCTTACTTACACAAAACTGGGTGAGGTCAAGAAAAGCCAGGGAAGACTGCAGACCAGCACAGACAAAAGAATTTAAGAATTGGGTTCTTTTTCTATTTCACAGCCAGAAGAGGAAGAGAGAACTGGAAACAACTTCCTTTGCCCCTTGGGCCAGGCTGAGCCAACAGTATCTCCCTTAAAGTCTCCCCTGCAGAGATACTTTAGGACTTCAGGTACAGAGTTCTAGGGCCATATTCAATCCTGGTCCCTCATCTAGATCTCCCCAGCTTAGGATCCCCAGAAATCAGGGCTCCTACTTCAAGGCATTGCTTCTAAAAGCCTTTGCCCATCCTGACCGCTGTGTTCACAGCCAGAACGTAGACAAGTCTCACTTTCACAGGCACCTTCTGCCCACAGCATGGCATCGTCACCCAGGGAAGCAAAACCTTTCTGGGTACAGAGAGCCACCTGGGGGGCATGAAAGAGTCTCATTACTCTTGCCAAGCTCCTGGAACCCTGGGCCGCTGGCCTGACTGTGTACCAGCCAGCACCCCCAGAGTACACCCCCTGGGTTGCATGGTCCTGACTCAGATGAGGTCCCTGATGCCCCTCTGATCTGCCACCCAGGTCAAGGGCACAGGAGACAGGCCTCCCAGGTACCTGCTGGCCCCGCATGGGCCCTAGCTCCTCTCATGAGGGTCTCCGGCTGCTGAGCCCCCATTACCAACACAGTGACTCTAACCGCCGTGTACTACAAATTAATTTATTCCTTTAGGCCTTGCTGCTGTCACAGCCGTCGCCCCGGGAGCTAATTGAGAGTTGCGATCCGTGGCAGTATTTCCATTAGCAACATAATGACAGGCAGCCACTGCACACACACAAATACACATCCAAGCACAAAAGTATGGGTACAGCTACACACAGACACACACACACACACACACACACACACACACACACAGATGCTCAGGTGCACACACGCATGCTCAAAGTGATTTGCCCATGTTTGCTAGCACGGAGACAACTGGGAGACGGTGCTGCCAGGGCAGCCGTATTTTGAGATTCTCTAGAAGGAGACGGGGGCTCGGTTAACACAGGAGGCAGGGCGGGGATCAGGTGGCTGCTGTGAGAACCTGAAAGTCCCCTCAGCTCAGACTGCTGCACATGGACCCAGTGGTGACGTGGATGGACTCAAGTGGCTTCCTTTGGCCAGGAAAGAACAGGCTGGTGCCCCCAGCAGATTCCGGGTGAGTGTGGCTCCCCGCAGCAGTCAGGGATGCTGACTCATGTCCGCTGCCCTCGTGTCAGCCCAAGTTCGCTGGCCCTCATCTCTGTGTGAGGCACACAGAAGAATGCATCCATCGGCTGGTTCAGAAATCCTAGTTGAGCTGCAAGCCGGGGACTGACCATTCTGTCCTTTCTGTCTTAGGGTGGGTTCCCAGAAGCAGGGACTACAAGGGATGCAAGGGAGGTTGATTATTGGATTATGAGCCTGGGAAGGGACAGCAGAACAGGAAGAGAAGGAAGGCAACTCGGAGAAGGAACATTTCACTCTATGAGCATCTGAGGCCCGCTACACAAGGGGGACCTGTGTGTAGAAGAGGTCCCCAAGGTCCCTGGCCCTGCCTCTGGGCAAAGGAGATGCACCAGGCATTAGCTCCATGTACCAGTACCCTAATCCCTGTGAAGATCAAGTATGCCTCCCAGCCAAGCAAGCCCAGTCAGAGCCAGGGGTCCTTCAGTGGAAGGGAAGCTTGTGAGACAGGGGCAGTGGGAGGAGCCGGAGGGCAGAAAGAGGCTGCAGGCCATACCTGTAGAGTCTCCTTAGTGGCACATATGACAGACCACATTCCTCCATCTAAGAAGCCTTTTGTTTCAGGTGTACAAAACCAATCCCTACCCAAAGGGAGCTCAGATTCAGAAGTCAGTACTGACTTGGGGCAGCTGGAAGTGCCAAGGGTCAAGGAAGGACCATCCCACAGGTCCAGGGAGAGCAAGGTTTGTCAGCACCTTGACTTCAGATGTGAGCCCCCAGAACTGTGATAGGATCAGTGTTTGGAATTCCAACCTACCCAGTGTGATGCACACTGCCACAGCAATCCTAGAATCCAGCACAGCAGGCTGACCTGTTCCGTTCAATTCCATGTCCCTGACATCTGCCCCTGGGAGGATGGGCAGCGGCCATCACAGGAACAGCACTTGCGTGAGTTGGGAAGTGTTTCTCCCAGCCGTATGAGACACCCAGCCTCCTAAGACAGTGCTCTGGTGCCCTTTTCTCCAAACTGTCTTTCCACCCTGTTCTCCGAGAAACTCAACTTCACCTTGGTATGTAGAACCATTTAAGCCCTGAGTCACTTTCCTCATGGGGGTCCCCTGGGTTGTCCCAAGCCCACTGTCCTGCCCTGCAGTGATCTATTACTATAAGATTCTCCTTCAGGAGCAGGAGACACACAAGTGTTTGGGTCTTTGTCTCTCCTGCCTGCAACCCACTGCACCCCTTTTCCCCTCAAGCCTTAGCTGGAGGAGAAAAGCAATGGAGGGATTTCTTTCTGTCCTCATTTTGATTATTCCTTGCTTCTTAGAAATCAGAAAGTCTCTCTCTCTCTCTCTCTCTCTCTCTCTCTCTCTCTCTCTCTCACTGTCTCTCTCTCAACAGGGTCTCACTATGTATTTCAAGCTAGCCTTGAACTCACTATGTATCCTAGGCTGACCTTGAACTCATGATGATCCTTCTGCCTCAGCCTCCTGAGTGCTGGGATTACAAGCAGATGCCACCACGCCTGGCAGTTGCAGGCTCTTCTGATTTCACATGACATCTCTTTACCAGAAAGCCTTCAAAGGTCATCTTCTGCTCACAGTTATAAGGCCCCAGCTGCTCTTTGATCAGCTTTGGTGGCTTCTTACCCAGGTGGATCCACCACATGGCTCAGTGGCTTTCCACTGTCGTGAAGGAGGAGGTGGACCACTTTCCCAGCTCCTGCTGGAGGCCCTCCTTCCCTGTCTTCAGATACACTGATGGTCAGAGAGTATATTAGGGGACCTCAGAGCTCAACTGGTGGAGTTAATAAATAGCCAGAAACCAGGGGGCCGGGGAGATGGCTCAGTAGGATAAGCGCTTGACTGGCAAACACAAGGATCTGAGTTCAATTCTCGGTTCCGCAAAAAAAAAAAAAAAAAAAAAAAGAAATAGCCAGAAACCAAACCTGCTAATAGCCACCAGACCTGTAAAGTGACAGGTAAAACACAGTGTTCCAAAGAACTTGCTTCACCCACTTGCTGAGGTTCCCCTAGTTCCCTATTGTTTAAAATTGAGCTCAGTGAATCTTCATGGGGTTCCCAGATAAAATAGACATACAGTGCCTCAAAGGTAGGGCATTTTGGCATTTGACAATATTCACTGTAAGAACTGTATCTTCTACTTTTAGATTTACAGAGTTCCCTCCCTTAGTTCTCATCTGGAGATGGTCACCTGGGATCAGAAGCATTTTTCATTGTCACCATGGGCGTTGCTGCTGGCATCTAGTGGGTAGAGACCAGCGATGCTGCTGACAATGCTACAAGGTGAAGGACAATGAAGAATTATCTCCCTGAAAATTTCAGCAGTGCTACAGTTGGCCTTAGATCGTGTCACTTAATCCCTGGCCTTCAAAGTTGCAACATTCCAACCTGAGGCCAGAAGAACAACTGGGTTGCACATGTCAGATCCTGCGCAGGTCCCTTGAGGCAGAAGGGCAGGGCTTGCCCTAGCCCCCAAGTCCCAGTTGCGTCTTCTTTTTGCCACCTCCCTAAAGGCTCTTGCCAAAGGAGCCAGGCCTGAGCACCACAGAACTCAGCAATCTTTCTCTTAAAGCTTGCCAGTGGGCAAAAGCATCCCTGCTACAAATACAAGCAAACAAAACTCGGGAAGCTTGTTGGCTCCAAAGTCACACAGTTTGATGCTGACTTCAGGCCTGGCATTATTAAAGCAGATTTTTAAATGCTTACTGTGTAATAGAGAGAATTAATGGCTATTATTATTTTATGAATGAAGAAACTCTCAGGCAGATTAATTTTCCTGAATCACTTAACCAGCAAATAGAACTCAAAGGCAGGCTTGTCCCATCCGAAAGCTTGTGCCAAGACTTGGCGTGGTGGCGCATGCCTGTGATCCCACCACTGGGGAGGCTGAAAGCAGGAGGATCACTACAAGTCCAAACTGCATAGCGAGACTGTACCAAATACATAAAAATTAATTAATTAATTAATTAATTAATAAAGCTTGTGCCTCTTGCCTGTCTTATAGCACCTCCCCCCCTTCCACAACTCTCTCCTCTGGGTAGGTGGTATCGTTCTTCTCTCATTCATCACAATACCTGGTACACAACACACTCTCATAAATGTTTGCGAACTAACAGAACCATCACCCCTCCCATCCATGACTTAGAGTGAACCTAGCTATCATGCTTATGAGCTCTCAGTGCCACCAGGCCTTGCCCTGGCTCCCCCTTGGGGCTCCAGCCATGCCCCACCTCTCTCAGGACGGCTCCTCTGACAGCCTCAGGTTCCTTGTTTCCTACTCTACCTGGAGCGCTGAAACAAGCAAAAGAGCAGATGCGAACATGAGGCCCCATGCCAGGGGAAGTCACCGGACTTCTGTTTCTTTTTTTTTAATTCTGAAAATACCCATTTCCCTCAACTTACAATGGCTCTATCAGAAGATATTGTACCTCTGACACTGTACATGTATCATCAGCCTGCATAAAGATCAAAACTCAGGAATGATTCCTACTAGAAGTAAATGATCGTAAAGTCTGAAATATAAGAGAAACCGTCATAAGTTAGGGACCGTCAGTACTGGTGGGATCCCTTCTGGACAGACTGAACAGTGACTTCCCCAAAGACATTCTTGTACAACTCCCTTGTATTTCTCAACATGTTACCCTAGATGACAGGGGCATCTTAACAGAGGGCATTCAACTGATGATCTTGCAGCAAGAAGGTTATTTTGTATTATTCTAGTAGGTTCAGCCCAATCCCTAGCAGACAGAGGCAGGAGGGCCAGAGGTGGAGCAGGAGAGACAGCAACAGAAGCAGAGGCTGGAGGGAGGTGAGCGAGAAACTCAGTCTGATTCTGGCAGACACCGCTAGAGGCTAGGAGAGCAAGACGGTGGGCTTGCTCGGAAGGAGCAGTGCGCTGCCGGCCCACCGTAGGCTGCTGAGCTTATGTGATCTCTGTTGCATCGAACACTGCATTTGTGGTAATTACAGCACAGCAGGAAACCAATGCATCTTGTCATTCCCAAACCATTAGATTCCATAGAGCTCTTAACTTTAAACTAGAAATGGACAGGCCCGGGATCCTGTCCTGGCCTTGCGACCAACAGCGAGATGGCTTTTGGTGAGTCACTCGATCTCTTTGGGTCATAGTGCCTTTATGTCTAGACGGAAATAATGGTATCTACTTGGGGGCCAACAGTTCTGGAGATGCCGTGGATCTGGTGACCTAAATCCTCTTGTAATGAAACACTTGGAAATGCCAAGTATAATCACTCAGACTTTTAAGTGGATAAATGAGCTTACAAGACAGGAAGGAGAAAAAAAAGAGAAAAACAGAAACTAGTCTAGTCAGCAAGTAGGCTGTTCTGGAGCCCACATCCCACCTCAGCCCTTGCTTAAGCACCCCAAATAAGCCCAGGGCCCCGGAGATCTGCTATTAGAACTGAAACTCTCTGATACCTTGACAAGAGGCTATCACCTCAGTGAAAGTGATACAAAAAGAAACCCTCTGGCTCTCACAGGGACAGAAAGGAAGCTTTACGCGATCTCAGTTTCTTTTTCTGTTTTCTTCCTCTCTTGAGTAACCTAATTTGTCTAGACTAGTGGTTCCCAAGTAGGGGTAATTTTGCCCATCAGGGAACATGACAGGGTCTGCAGGCATTGTTGTTTGTCAGAACTGGAGGGAAAGGAGCTGCTGGGATCTAGTAGGTAGAGGCCGGGAGGATGGAGCGTGTTAAACACCTCACACATACAAGTCAGTTCCTCACACCAAAGAATTGCCTCACTGAATAATGCCGATAACCCCAGTGCTGAAGGATCTTACAACTGTAGGGTCCGTGTGGGAGAAAAGTCCCTGGGAACTTGCAACACTGATTTTTCTCTCCCATGGACTTGGGACTCGCATTTATCCTCTTCCCGTGGTTTTGGAGCTCTAAACTGAACAACTGAACCAACAGAGCTACAAGGACTCCGGGGCCAATTTGAACCAACGACAGACCCAATCACCTCTCTGGAGGGACACATCTTCTTACACTCAGGGAGGCTCCTGCATGTAAGGCCTTGCTGAAAAGGAGCCCACAATCCAAACTGACAAAATGTGCACAATCCCCTTTGTAAAGATTGACAGAAGAGAAGATATCAGCTCCTTGATAAATTCAGTGAAAGGACTCTAAGTGCAACTCTGAATATAGCAAAATTCACTAAATTGCACTCTTCAAAAGGGTGAGTGTAATATGGGCATTAAATCTCAATAGAGCTCTTAAAACCACAATGGGAGGAGTACCGTAGCATGACATATATTTAAAATGATTAAGGTAATGTGAGATTATTCAAGACCTAGAAAAATGAAACAGGATAAGAAAGAAAAACAAAAAAAGAATCAGAGAAAATATATAGCTGACATAAAATAAGCACTCAGTAAATAGTATTTATTATGATCATCCCAGTGATTATTAATTTATCCTCATTTGTGCGTGTCTCAAGCCCCTTGTCATCTATCAAAACATATCAGTGCTGCGTCTCATTCTATTAGAGCCTGAAAACTGTGTTCCCTGCATTCCAGGATGCCATCAATTGTAATACTCATCATCAATTCAATAAATTTTTTTTAATAAAAGCAATCTATCAAATGTACTTATCTATTGTAAGTTATGCTCTAATTTTAGAAATATTAAAATGAGAAAAATGCATTTGAATTATGTTACCTGATGGGATTATGTGTGGCAATGTGGTCGTGGGTGCTGCTGAGGAGCTGACGATGTTTTCTGACTAAATTCTGGAGCAGGGGGGCCGGCGCCTCTGCAGGCAGGCAGCTGGAGGCTGGAGATGCCCGAGGTCAGAGCATGAGGCCATCCCCTCCTGTGCCCACTCGCCCATGGCAGCGGGGCCCCAGAAGTCTGAGGGAAGACGGTAGGCATAGCCCACGGGCCCACCCACAGAACACCATTTTTATACACTGGCATTACCTGGTCCACTGCTGCATTTTTAAAAAAATCAAGATCCAAATACTTCTGAAGATTTTGGCATCATGTCTGGGTCCTCTGGGGCCTCCATTTTCCTAGCTGTAAAGCGGAAATAAAGGACCATGGTGGCTCTTCAATGGGCCATGATAAGGAAAGGTTTATTTGACTCAAAATAAATGTAGAGCAGGTTGATGAATAACCAGTCCCAAGGGAGAGCCCTTGCTGCAGAGAGGCAGCAAAGGTCCCCACTGTGCCAGCCACCGGGCGCAAGAAGGAGCCGAATGCACCTACCTGCCACTTCCCGGGCTGTATTGTGAGTGATGGCTGAATGTGGGGCCAAGCCCCGCCCACATACAACAGGCGATTCTCGCAGATAGGCAGCAAGATGCACAAATACGGAGGCTCTATGGTGCACCAAGTTTTTATGGCTCAAGAAACCCGTAGAAGGGCCGGCGGTATAGCTCAGCAGACTAAGCGCTTGCTTAGGTAAGCGCAGGAGCCAGGATTGGATCCCTGGCTCTATGTGCCACGCCAGCCCCGTCCCCGGACAGGCAGAGCAGGTGAATGGAGTACAGGCGTGGTGGCGCTCTCCTGTTAGGGAGGCAGAAATCAGGAGGATACTACAAGTCTGGGCTATGTAGTGAGACCTTGCACTAAATAAATAAATAAATAAATAAACTAAAAAATAAAAAGGAAACTTGAGAGAGAGAGAGAGAGAGAGAGAGAGAGAGAGAGAGAGAGA
>NDGN011547546.1:6854-17516 GCA_002564285.1 Tympanoctomys barrerae | reverse complement strand
AAGTCAATATTTAGTAAAAAAGATTTCCACAATGATTGTACCTGTCTACATTCTCAGCTACTTGGACAAAGGTGCCTTGTTCCTCATAACCTTTCCAGCATTTGATATTGGTGGATTTGATGATAGCCATTTATTCTAAATTAAGATGGAACCTCAGCATTGTTTTATTTGCATTTCTTAAATGACTAATGATGTTAAACATTTTTATACATTTATTTGCAATTTTTATTGTTTCATCTGAGAATGGTGTATTAATTTCAGATGCCAATTTTTTGATTTTATCTTTGAATTTGAGAGGATTGATTTTTTTCAGTTCTTTGTATGCTAGATAGAAGTCTTTTGTGCAAGGGATAGTGGGTGAAGCTTTACCACTTTATATGGGTTTTCTTTTACCTTTGTTGGTGAAATCACTGTGATTTCTTTAAATGTGTAAACATTTTTTAATAAGAGATCCCAATTGTTGATTCTTTGAAGAATTTCCTACTCATTTTGGTTTTGGTTCATGAACTTCTCTGCCTATCCCTGTGTCTTCAAGAAGTCTACTTACTCTCTCTTCCAGTAGATTTAGTGTTTCTGTTTGAATGTCTACATCTTTCACACATTTTTACTTCAGTTTAGTTCATGGTGACAGACATGCGTCTGATTTTATTCTTTGGCATGTGGAAAGCACCATATATTAAAATGGCTTTTTTCCAGTAAATATGCTTGTCCTCTTTGTCAAAGAAGGTGTATCATATAATCTGTTCCTTTGATGCTCAGGTCCGTTGTTCTTTTTTTCCCAGTACCATGCTGATTTTACCAAGTAAGTTTGTACTATATATTCAAGTCAGGGATTGTGATGTTTTCTGCCTTACTTTTGTTGCCCAGACGTGGCTTTGATATTACAATTCTTTTCTGGTTCCAAATGCATTTTAGGAAAGTTTTCTCTACATTTGTACAGTATGCTAATGTATTTTTATTAAGATTGAATTAAATTTGTATAACAGTTTTGGGAATATGGCTGTTTTTCACAATGCTGCTTCTTTCTGTAGATGAACAAGTGATATCTTTACTTTTTCTGTATCATTTTTGATCTCCTTTTTCAAAGTAGTGTACTTTTATTTTTAATTAACTTTTATTTAATTTTACATCATTTTGAAGAATAAAAAGAAAAACAAAAGCAAGAACAAATAACAGAAACAAAGACAGAAGCAGAGAAATATACAACAGTACACATATTACAAATTTTCAAGTCAAGAGTTGTTCAGACTAACAGATATAGATATGAAAGATTGGGCAAATAATCAAATATTAACACTATTAATATTGAACCTTAATTTTACTTTTCAAAAAATTTATATTAAAGAGAATAAAATAATAATTGATGAGACATTAAAATGGTTCATATTAAGAACAATGTGAGAAATATTCAACCATAGTTTTTGTATTGTACATTGCTGTCCTCCATATAGTTTCACAGATCACAGATATAAGAATACAGAACTAGTCAAAATGAAAATTCTAAACATTAACTGCCATTTTCAAAAAAAATAATGGAAATTGGTAGTACAGTCATCTCAGTCATCCTATATACATAACTGCATTATTTTTCCCTTCCTTTTTTCCTATATTTTGCCCTTTTCTTCATCTTTATTGTTTAATCCTTATGTTCAGTTTATTTCCATTTTACTATACTTTTCAGATTTTATTTATTCTTTCAGGTTCTTACACTACACAGAGAATACAATATTTACACATGTGGTTCTAATTTATTTCACTTGTAAGTATAGCCTCTAGTTGCATCCACTTACCTAGAAAGGCCTCTAATTTGTCTTTCTTTATAAATGAGTAACATTCCTCTGTATAAAAATAACCCATGTTTTTTGTCCCTTCCTCAGGTGATCATCATTTGGCTTGTTTCCAGGATTTGGCTGTGGCAAATTGTGCTGCTATAAACATGGGTGCACATATATCACTACGGTATGATGTTTTCAGTTCTTTTGGGAAAATATTCAGAATGGGAATAGCTGGATTGAATAGGATCTCCAGTCCTACTTTTTTCAGCAGTCACCACACTGATTTCCATAGTTGTTGTGCCAGTTAACATTCTCACCAACAGTGTTGAAGGATTACTTTTCCTCACAGCCTGTCCAGTATGTGTTATTACTTGATTTCTTTATGATTTCCATTCTCTCTGGAGTGAATGGTATCTCAATGTTCTTTTAATTTGTGTTACTTGAATGATCTGTGAGATGCAACACTTTTTCATGTATTTATTTGCCACTTCTATTTCTTCTATTTTCCTCAATACACACTGAGAAGTGTGTATTTGTTTCAGATGCCCATTTTTGTACGGGGTCTGAAATTTCTTTTCACATGCAGAAATTTCTCAGTAAGATGAGATCCCAATTGTTGATTCTTTAAAGTATTTCCTGTGCAGTTTGGTTTTTGTTCATGAACTTCTCTGGCTATCCCTATGTTTTCAAGATTTCCACCTACTTTCTCTTCCAGTAGATTTAGGTTTCTCCTTTAATATTTAGATCTTTAATCCATTTTGACTTTAGTTCAGTACATGGTGATCGACCCAAGTCTAGTTTTCCTTTTTGGCATGTGGAGTGCCAATTTTTCCAGCCCCATTTGTTAAAGGAGCTTTTTTCCAGTGAACATGTTTGGATTCTTTGTCAAAGATAAGGTGGCTGAGTGTGTTTATAGTTGTGTCTGAATTTTTTAATCTGTTCCATTGATTCTCAGATCTGATTTTACATGCTAATTTTATCAGTGTAGCTTTGTAGTATAATTTCAAGTCAGGAATTGTAATGCCTCCTGTCTTGTTCTTGTTGCCCAGGATTGCTTTTGCTCTTCTAGGTTTCTTCTCATTCCAAATAAATTTTAGGAGTATGTTCTATAGATCTGTGAGGTGTTTTGATGGTATTTTGTTATTGTATTAACTCTGTATACAATTATGAGAGGATATTCATTTTCACAATGTTTGTTCTTTCTTTTCATGTGCAAGTGATATCTTTCCATTTTCTGATATTGTCTTTTTCAGAGTATTATAAATTTCAATATATGTATCTTTTACTTATTTTGATAGATTGATTCCTAAGTTTTCATTTTTTTCTGAAGCTATTATGAAATGTTTTGCCTCTTTATCTCTCTTTCAGTGACTTTGTTGTTTATGTAGATAAATTTTATTAATTTTTGAGTATTGACTTTGTACCCATCTATGCTACTGAATTTGGTTATTACATCTAGAAGTCTAATGGTGGAGTTTTTGGGGTGTCCCATGAGGAGTATGATGTCATCTGTGAATCATGCTAATTTAACTTCTTTCTTGCCTTTCCTTATTTATTTTATTTCTCTCTTTTTGACTAAATGTGCTGGCTAATGCTTCCAGAACTATGTAGCAAACATATAGAGATAGTAGAAATTGTTGTATTTTTTGACTTTAGAATAAAAGCCTTCAGTTTTTGTGCACTTAGTTTTATGTGGGCTTTTTTTCATAGATAGCTTTTATCAGCTTGAGGAAGAGACCATCTATTCCAATATTCTGTAGTTTTTCATTTAAAAAAAAAAACCCAAGAATGAGTATTGGCCTATGTTAAAACTTTTTATGCAGTTGTTGAGTTGACCATGTGATTTTTGTCTTTAGTTCTGTCAGTACAGTGTATTATATGCATTAACATACATATGTTGAACAATTCTCACTTTAATGGGATGAATCCTACTTGGTCATAATATAATCATCTTGATTTGCTGCATTCTGTTATCTTGTATTTTATTGAGCAGTTTTGCATCTATATTCATTAGGGAAATTGTCTTGTGGTGTTTTATTTTATTTTTGTTCCTGTCTTTCTATGGTTTTGTTTCAGGGTAGTACTTGCCTCCCAGGAATGAGTTAGAGAGAATTCCCTCCTTTCAATTTCTTTAATGAGTTTGTGGAATATTGAAATTAAATCTTCTCTAAATTTCTCATAGAATTCAGCCACGTAACAATCATGACTCAAGTTTTTCTATGTTGGTAGTTTTCTAATTACATTTTCAATTTCATTAACTGACATCAGCTTATTCAGACTTTTTATATCTTCTTGATTCAGCCTTGATAATTCATTTCTAAGACTCTGCCCATTTCTTCTATGTTTTCCATTCTATGTGAGTAAAGATTTTGAAGTAGGTATTGCTGGCATTTTGATTATTTCTACAGGATATGTAGGGATTTCACCCTTTTTATTCTTCAGTGCATCATTTTGAGTTTTTTCTTTCCTTGCTTTGGTAAGTTTCACTAGGAAGTTTATCAATTTTATTTATTGTTTTCAAAGAAGGAACTTTTTGTATAATTTTCTTAGTCTCCATTATTTTCTGCTCTAATCTTTATAACTTTCTACCTTCTTTGGGCTTGGAGATTGACTTGCAATTCTTGGAGATTGACATGCTCTTTTTTTCCTAGAAATTTAAGGTGCAGCATTAATTTGTTTACTTGTGCTTATTCATTTACCTGATGTGAGAATTCACCACTAAAAATTTCCCTCTGAGGACTGATTACAGTGTGCTTCATGGGTGCCAGTAATTTGTATTTGCATTTTTGCTTGATTATAGATATTGTTTCATTTATTCTTTAATTGCATTTGTTGTCCTGGAAGGTGTTATTTAATATCCATATGTTTATAGAGTTTTTGAGGGGTTTTTTGTAATTGTTTTCTAATTTATTATACTATGGTCAGATAATATGTATGGGATAATTTTGTTTCCTTAGAAGCTACTTAAGCATGTTTTATGGGCTAGTGTATGATCTATGTTGGAGAACATTCTCTGTGCTGCTGAGATGAAAGGGTATTTTGATTATGTTGAGTGAAACACTGTGTAAAGTCTTCTAACTCCAGTTCCTCACAGATTTGGTTCAGTTCTGTTAATTTTTGATTTTTTGTCTAGTTGATCTATTGCTTTGTGATAATGAGATATTAATGTCCTTATCTGAAATTGTGTCATTATTTGATTTTTTTATATCTATTAATATTGGTCTTATATAGCTGTGTGTTCCTATGTTTGTTGCATATATATTTATGATTGCTATCTCTTATTCTAGAACTTTTTACCTACCTAGTACGCAGTGACCTTCTTTATCTGTTTTGATCATTCTTGGGTTGTAGTTCACACTGTCTGTAAACAGAATAGCTCCCTGTGATATTTTTTGGGGGAGGGGTGCCTCCTGTAGTACAGAGCATTGTTTTCCATCCTTTGACTTTTAATCCATAAATTTCTTTTTCAGTTACATGTGGTTCTTATCTAAAGCATGATCTTGGATTTTGTTTCTTGATCCATTCTGCCAGTTTGTTTCTTTGTAAGTTTTAAAACACTGGCTATGATACAGAGGCAAGTATTCAAGAAAGTGAAATACTAAGGATTTTCATATATTGGCATTACTAGATTTCTGTGTATTTAATTGTAAGGAAAGGGGTCTTAGATAACGACGTTATCTTTCTGTTTCTATGACAAAATATATAATAACTAACTTATAAGAAGAGAAGTTTTATTTTGGCTGATGGTTTCAGAAGTCTGTCCGTGACTAAATGGTCCCACTAGTTTGGTTTTTGGTAAAGCATTTTATAAGGCACAAAAATGTATAAGAAAAAAAGCAGTCATTACATGGCCAGGAAACAGATAGAGGAACATGCCAGGGAAACACAGCCCTCCCTGAGGGCAAGTGCTCACTGGCTTGACGTCCTCCTTTTAGTCCCCACTTCTCAGAGGTGCCACCACCTCCAAGCAGCACCACTTTGGAGACCAAGCTCTTACCACAGAGGTCTTTGAGGGGTATATCCAGTATTCAAATCCACAATTGATTAGTATATGAGGTCACATATTTTGTGCACTAAAATACTTTACTGTGTTCCATTCATATTTAAGTCTTGAAAATAAATTACAGTTTTTAAAAGTCCAACATTTGCATAAATTTGAAGTCTCATTCTGACTCTTTTGTGTCAAGTTAATCTTTTCTCATGTCAGCTTACTGCTACATTTGAATCTCCTTCAGAATCTATTATAGAGCGAGAAGATTTTCCCATTCCTTCATGTAATGCAATGCTTTTCCACTGCCTACTGTTACAGAATGACACTTTCTAGATGGTTCTAGAAGCTCACAAGTTTCAAAGTTATATTTGCCAATTTTCTTTTTGATTTTTAAGCTACATATTACTTTTAAGGTGGAGGGCAAATTGGTATTATCTTTGTGCTAACGCACAAAACATCCTTTTCTCTTTTTACTCCTCTCTCCACTCCAGCAAGGAGGGCTAAAGAGAAAGTCTGGGAATCAAGAAGGTGTAGAAACTGAATGTCACATACAATCTGCAAACCCATATATCATCATTACTTAGTTTGTAGGAAGAATATAATTGACTGTAATATTATCTGAGGCTTTAATCATATTACTGACAATAGCAGCATCCTCTGCTCACAGAGTATACTATGATCATGCTCATTGACTTTATAATGAAAAAATACATATATATCCTGAAATTTTCTGCAAAATTGTTTGGTAATTCAATGTACAGCACAACTATTGATGTTAGTTTAATCCAGTACCTTCTTAGTCAACTAATCCAATTATTTTGATATTATTACAAACTGAAACGTATGAATATTTATTTTTTCTGTGACTTGTTTTACTAGAACTAAGAAAATGAGACTATAACTATTTGGTTACACTTGCTCCCAAAGTGCTCCATGAACAAGTAGTATTGATAGTGCCAAGGGACTTGAAAAATCATAGTTGCTACTTGTTGGAACCATCTTCTCTTAGGTCACACCCTCAATGTACTCATTTAGGCTTCTTCTTTCAAAGGATCTGCAAGTGACTTATAGACACTTTATAGTTTCAGAAATGCTGCAGTAGAATAGTGAACTACAGCTCTAGACATAATAGAGCTCTTGGGAAAAATAAACCTAGTAAAACAATTTGCCTAAGAATGAGAAATTCATTACTGCCTACACAGTTAAAATAGAGATGAGAAAAGAGGATGTTGGAGAGTTTGGAAAGTTCACTTCAGAGAAGAAACACTCAGTTGCTTGAGTAGATATTGTTCTACACAGGGCCTTAGCCCAGAAGGTGTAATTCAATGAAATGTTTTATTCTCAAATAAGACACTATCCAGAGAACATCAGGAAAACCACTTTCTCATTTATCTTATCAAAAGGAACATTGTCTCTTCAATTTAATCAACCCAGAAGTGAGCAGTACTTTGTAGTGGACAATAAGGACGTGTACAAAGGTGCAATAGGTCTTCCTTTGATTTTCTCCGGTCTTCTCTTCTTCTCTCTTGTTGGAACCTTGGGACATTGAAGCATTGGTGTGATAAGTAGTTAAATATTTCTCAAGATTAGCAAAGTCACTGAAGACCAAAACCATGCTGTTTGTATTCAGTTACTGGCAAGAAAACTGTCTAGGGAAAGGTGCCCTCGAACCCATGCAAGATCACAATGATGTTAGCTAACACCAAAGAAGTAGTTTATTGATGGCAACTAACATGTGCTGGACTGCTCAGTGGATCTGAACAGCAGCTCAGCTTGGGAGGCAGGGACTTTATAGTGCAAGAATGGGGGAAAGTGTCAAAAAGTGTCCTTAGCTGGGTCAGGGTGTTCTGGGCACAGAGTATGAAGTCCTTGAAGCAAGCTGAAACAAAGCTATATGCATAAGAGGCCAGTCACAGACAATCAAGGTTAAACCTTTGCAACACAGTTGTGGCTGGGGCATCAAGGAACATCAGAAGTGGTGCAGACGAAGGGGGCCCATGGCTGGGTGCCTTAACAATTACATCCAGAGCTCTTTCTGATTTTTTAGTTTCAGAAAGTTTTCCCTAAATTGCTAAATTGTCCAGATTGTTGAGGAATGTGTGGTCCTTCTTCAGCCTCTCAGTGTGTTGGAATCACAAATGTGATAACCACAGCCATCAGAATTTCCAAAATCATATCAAAGTTTTATACTAATCCTAAGATCAAAAGAAAACCATTGATTGATTATTTACATTTCATTTATATTATAATGAAAATTTGTAAATTCAGAGTGATAAACTTATTGAGAGTGGATGATGAAATAGAAAGGTAAATGAATGGGGTGGATATTGTGCAATCAATTAAAGTAACTCAAGTGACATTGCAATGAGGACCTTTCTCTATTTGTCATTCTGATAAAATTTTACCCTGTTTAAAGATGAATCATTAATTTGTGGGGTTTTTTTTATAATCACAGTAGGCTAACCGTAGTCATGATAGAATAACCAAGCAAAAGTCTTCATCATAACCTGCCCACCCCCAATCCTAGTGAAATCTGAAGACAGAAATATAAATCCAAAATTCAGGAGAAATAAAAATCTGAAAATAGCTTTGGCTTCCCTCAAAGTCAAAGCTACAAAACCCACATAATATATGTTAATTCCTCCTTCTTATTCTTCAGGAAGTATTGCCACTTGTAACAAAATTTTCTCCTTAAATCATTACTTGAGTCAGTGTATCCACGCTTTTCTTAGAAAATTATGTATGAGTAAAAATAAAATCAGAAGAAGCTGGGGAGATGGCTCAGTGGAATAAGCACTTCCTTGGTAAGTGCAATGGCGTGAGTTCAATCCCTGGTTCCTAAAAAAAAAAAATCAGAAAATACAGGCCATCCCTGACTTCCTATACTAGCCAGTAATTTTTTTTTTTTTTTTTTTTCAGAACAGGGGCTTGAACTCAGGCCCTTGCGCTTGCCAGGCAAACACTTATTCTACTGAGCCATCGCTCTAGCCCCTCATTAAAACTTATTTTTCTTTTTCTTTTTGGTATTTTAGAGAAGGGTCTATAGGATATTCAGGGTCTTTCTACTAGATCGGGCTCATAGTGATCTACCTATTTATGGCCCCCCAAGAGCTAGGATTACAAACATGCACCACCATGCCCAGTCTTCCACTGGCCAGTATAAGTGCAATTAAAGTGAAAATGTTAAGATGAAGTGGGGCAGATTTTATGGTACCTTGATGTCTTGTAAAGTTTTCTTGAGAACCTGTGTAATAACATTAAGGGAAAATGAAGCCCATAATATACATGTAATTGAGAAAGAATATGACATATAGAGACCTGAAGAAGGTGTCTACATTTCTAGTGTAATTAAATATCTCCTTTAGATTTTTTTTGTATTGTCAAACAAGTATAGTATCTGGTTAAACAGTGTAACATGAGAATATTTAGATACATGTTGTAGTTGGCCCTCCACATTCACAGCATCCATATTTGTGACTGCAACCAGCCCTGGGGTGGGGGGAGAAGAATGAATTGTCTGTACTGAACATGGTCAGATATTTTTCCACCCAATGTTCCCTAAATGACATAGCATAATAAATTTCCACAGCCATTACATTGTATATAATATTGTCAGATATATAAGGGATGCAGGAAGATGTATGCAGTGCTACACAAATAATATGCCATTGGGGACTTATGCTTTCGAAATTTTTCATATACATAAAACATCATAGAGCAAATCCTACAAAGATACTGAGAAATAGCCACAGAGCTTTTTGTCTGCTCTCAAGGGAATTTTTATTACCTCATTTATGCTCTTTTTTCTATTCACAGAAAGCCAGCTAAACAGCAGTGGCAACCTAATATGCACCCCTTTGTCTACCTTCCTTTAGTTTGGGTACTTTTTAATAACATAAGTAATTTTCTAACAAAATACAATTTTTTTGAAATGGGGTCTCACTATATAGTTCAGACACGGCTTGAACCTTATGCATTTCAGGCTGGCCTCAAACTTGCATCAGTCCTCCTGTCTGAGCGCCCCAAGTACTGGGATTATAGGCGTGTGGGACTACACTCTACCAAAATATGGAATTTTTATGTAAAGAAGAACTTAGTCTTTCCAAACCAAAATAAAACATATTTATTGAATAGAATTATGGCATGTCATTTTTCTGTGATTATATATATATATATATATATATATATATATATATNATATCCTTGTTCCTGAAGGTCTGAAGAAACACCTAGTTCAAGTTTTACTTTCTACTTAATATTTTTGGCCTTTCAATGTCTTGAAAAATGAATAAGATTTTATTATAAATGCGATACTTTTTGTGAGAATAAGAACTCTTAAATGAAAACTCTATTTTTAACCCATTGTGAAAGCAATTAGTATATCATTCTGCACTAAAAGTTGATATTTCAACATGGCATTGAAAACTGCTGTGGGGTTATTCTGCTGGAAAAGCAAACAGATGACTGTAAGTCATCAAGTAAATCTGAAGCATGAAGTGTGGATGATATATGTTCCAGTGGATATAAAAAGACCAGTTTGGGGTTGCTCTGAAAGGACAAGTGTGAGAAAAAAGTGAAACATTATTCCATGTCAAAGCCTAATGCAAGTTTTCAAATAGTCCTTCCCTACAGCTTTTCTGTTTCCTTTAGCCTTCCATGTGGCCTACAGATTTTTGAACATCCTCACTGAGAACCTGGGCCATCTGTAGACTTGTAAAATCCTTTGAGTTGAATTTTGTTTTCTGTGAGTAAAAAAGATGGGGTTATTTTCAAGTCCGGACACTTTAGAAAATTTAGCAAATATGTATCTTGCTGAAACACATTGTAAAATAGGTAAGCGCTTCCCTGGCAAGCGCAAGGGCCTGAGTTCAATCCCTGGTTCCGCAAAAAAAAAAA
>NDGN011547543.1:0-23998 GCA_002564285.1 Tympanoctomys barrerae | reverse complement strand
ATTGAACTCAGGCCCTTGCACTTGCCAGGGAAGCGCTATTCCACTGAGCCATCTCCCCAGCCCCAGTTCAATATAATTCTAAAAATAATTCAAAATAACTCCAAAAATTCTACCAAGATTGTTTTCAAGAAAACAACAATCTTGCTTATTTAGAAGAATAAATGTCCATGAACTACCTGGACAATTTTGCAACATAGATGAAAAGTAGAAAAATTCCTTATTGCATGTGCAGAGGATTTAGAAATAAACACAAAAAACCAAACCATGGACACTCATGGAACCTACCAAGGGGGGTGTCTGTGTGGAAACGGGAACAGGAGTGGGGTTTCCAAGAGGGAGTAAAATGAGACAAAAGGGCTGATTTGCTTAGATTAATGATGATTCTGCACCATGACTGATTCAGAGTTTCTGAAGAAAAATAATTACCACTACCGCTATCATTACCATCTCTGCTATGAGAATCACCACCGCCACCATCACCACCGTCAGTGTCACCACCATCGTTACCACCTCCATCACCACTGTAGGCGTCACCACCATCATCACCATCATGACCACCTCCATCACCACCGTAGGTGTCACCACCCTCGTCACCACCACCTCCACCATCAGAATCACCGCTATCAATACTACCTCTAGTATTGCCCACCACCACAGTCTTCATTACTTTTCTCACTGCTGAGACAAAATACCCAACATCCAAAGTTAAAAAGAGAAAGATGTATTTGGCTCACAATTTTTAAAGCATTTCAGTCCATAATAGCTCCCAGGCAGGGTGGCACAGCAGAGCGCAGCGGTTCATGGCAGTGGGAGACAGCAAAAGCGAGCAAGCGAAAGCCAGCCAAGCCTCTTTCTGTCCCTCATATTGTACCCAGTCTGTGGGGATTAGGGTGGTGCCATGTGATCAGTACCCGATCCACCAGTCACCCACCTTCTCCCCAGCACCTTTAATCCCAGCATAGCACTGTGAGTCAATCACACACTCTCGATTCAGCCATCTCTGAATGCAAGGCTTTGAGGGGGCATCTAGACATAGGTCCTAACAAGCAGTAACACCACCTCCACTGTCACCGTCACCGCTGCCACCACCACCCACCCATTATCACCCCCAGCCCCACCACCACCACCTCTGCCATCACCGCCGCTCTGCCTTCGCCTCCGTCACTGCTGCCAACACCATGGATGGCAGTGGGACCATGGGCATGGGTGGTGGTGGCTCTGCATTCACCAGGCTCCCTGGGAAGGGACAGTGACCCAGGGAGGGTATTGGTGTTACTGCTGGAACCTGCCCTTGCCAGGCTGTTTCTGGCCTAACGGCTGCTTATCTGGCTGTCAGCTCCCTTCAGCATTTCCTCTGCCCGCGGTCTCTGCAGAGGCGCTGTGTGATGCTGGCTCGGCCTGGGCCCAGCCCCACCTTGGCTCACCGCGTTGAGGGCTCCTGGCCCAGCTTTCTGCCAGTTTACACGGTGCTGCCTAAATGGAGCCTCTCGTGCGACCAATCCCCTCCCCTCCTCACCGCGCGGCCCGAGTGTCTGGTGATACTTGTGTTGTCTTCACTGAGTCCCTGACTAGGAAAGCCGTACTCGCTTAGCACCCTTAGTCTGTCTTCCTAAATCGATCTTTGAAGCCAGCTCCTTAGTACTGTTGCTACTCTGCCTCTCTCTGAACCTCTTCCAGATTGTCTCGCTCTCTTGTATCGAGCGGCTCAGCCGGAGGAGCTGAAAGCAGGGTTGTGGGTAGAGATTGGCGAGCGTCGTCTTAGAGCCTGCTGGAGCCTGGGCCCAGGGCGGCCTCTCACCCTCTGGCCCTCTGTGGGTCCGCTCCATGTAGGCGCACCGCTTTCTAATTCCCTGCAGACCCACCAGGGGCTGAAACGCAGCCAGGAGGAGAGAGTGCTCCTGAGTATGAGGGAAACGCGCTGTTTCCTCGCTGCCGTCTAGCAGCCCACTGGCCGAGCTGCTTCCCCCAGCCCCTGTGTTCTGTGGGTCTCCGTGCCCCGGGGCTTCCCAAGGTGGACTAGAGCAGCGGGTCCTGCACTGTGGGGTCCTGGCTGCACTCGCCTGCCCAGGTGCCCCAGGCCCTGGCACCGGCGTGGCCGTCTCTCCACGTCTGTGCCAGTTTGCTACTTGGCTCCTTTCCATCATTCTGTTCTGATGTGCTCTTCCCAAAATAATCCTTGCAATACCCTGATAGACATTCCCAGTTGGGCTGCCTTTTACCATGTCCTTATCTGTCCTCGCGTGGCGGGCTTTCTGCACAGCTTTCATACACATGACTTATTTATATGTTATAAATGCTAGCGGGAGCTACCCAGCAAGCTTTTATGACAGTCTGTCATGCTTCTTTCGGATTAGTTCTAATGTATGACTGCTGATAGTTTCCAGTCCCAAAATATCTGCCTGCAAAAGTCTGCCTCTCACGGCGAGGGCTGTTGGGGCGGGAGACAGCGTGAGGGCCAGGCCAGCCCCAGCCAGCTGCACCGCTGAGCGCCATACAGCCAGGCTCTGGTGTGGGTGGCCGCCCCTGCAGCTCTAAGTGCACTGGCTGCTTCTTGGCGGCCGACCCTGGCACGGCTGGGCACTGCCACCTTCAGCTCTGCGCCCTCCCTTGTCCACAGGAGGGAGCTCCCAGAGGTGGGTGGGGCGATCTCCAAACCAGTGGCAGTGTGCGTTTCCAGCTCTGGTCTCCTGCACTCCGGCCCCAGCAAGCCCGTCTCGAGCCCATGGTCTTTCCCCTGACCTCCTGCTCCGAGCCTCCTCCCCTCCCAGCTAGCACCGGCTCCTCCTTCGAATGCACCGTCCCTCTGTGGTGGTCTGCTTCCCCTGAAGACCCCTAGACATACACGGGATGGTCAACATACACGGTGAATATTTACTTTAAACAACGTTATAGCAAAAGACACATTGCCAGGAATGCCCCTTCGGGTGCCCCCTTGCCTCGGACACACTCATGCCACTACCCTTGCCGCTGTCCGCAGCAGCTCTGGGGAAAGCTCTTCGCTGAGTGTCTTTAGCTGCACTGCCTGGCTCCCTCCGTGTCCGGAATGGATCAAAGCATTTCCTTGCAAGGTCCTTGTGGCTTAAACGCTGGGGAAGTTGCACGGTGCTGGATCTGGAGAATAGGGTGGACGAGGACACAGACTTACGCACTTGTTTGTCAGAAATTCCTGCAAATGGTTGACCGATAGGGGACTGATAAAAAAATAAGGTATTTGAAACTATGACAGTAGAAGATACCTTGCTAGGAATCCCCCTTGAAATCCTCCCTTCCTCTTCAAACACATTTAGGTCCTTGGCAGTGCCTCTTTAACAGTAATACATTTTTAAAATAACTGAAGCATTCACTGTGAGTTTGTGATTGCCCTGTACGCCTTGCGTGTCAGCGGAGTTGTGTGTTCTCGTCCTGCTGGTCCAGTCCTGCTGCTGTCCTTGTGGGCTGGCACCCCAGGCTGTCCCTGTGGCGGGCACTTGGGAAGGCTTGAGTAGCTGACCCAAAGATACAATTCTCTCCTCTCAGCCCTTCTTCTCTTGCCCAGACTCACAGAATCGAGTCCTGTGGAGATCGGGCAGCTAGCATGGCC
The DNA here is from genome assembly GCA_002564285.1 of Tympanoctomys barrerae. Classification (NCBI taxonomy): domain Eukaryota; kingdom Metazoa; phylum Chordata; class Mammalia; order Rodentia; family Octodontidae; genus Tympanoctomys; species Tympanoctomys barrerae. The sequence continues at coordinate 20,418 of NDGN011547543.1, read as the reverse complement.
TGTCCTGAGAAAGTCCTGCTCACTTAAAAACGGCGACCACACCATGGGACAGAAGGTTCCTAGAACGTGCTCTCGAGTGGTGCTTAAATGTTCCTCTCCAGGGGTGGAAGCTGGCTGACCTTGTCATGCCCTTCCTACGTGCTTTTGAGATTATCCATTTCATTACTTCTCACAGGACAGGACTTACCTCGCATTCCCTCCTCTCAGCCAGGTTCCTTCCTGCTCCCCACATCCAGACTTGGTGTGAGATGCATCCAGATGGGTGGGCAACTGGGAAGAAACTCGGGCTGCGCTGCCCTGGGCAGGGAGCAAGACCGAAGTCGGGGATGCGGAGGGGAGGCGGTTGTGGCTTCTGGGCCAGGCAGAGCTGGACTGGAAGGAGCTGGTCGGAGCCCACGGTGCGCGAGCAGCGGGGTACAGCGTAGGAGGGGAGGAGCTGCAGGAGGAGCTGCAGGGGAGCCGCAGTGACAGTGCAGGTGCAGCCCTGGAGGTGTCATGGGAGAGCCAGGGACGTGGCACAGGGCACAGGAGGGAGAAGCAGTGTGGGGAGGAGGAGGCGCGTGCAAAGCTGCGTCTTTAGCGTCTGCCTGCTTCCGGGTAATGCTGTGGTCATTTTCATTTCCTAGGTGCCGTCAAAGCACGTGTTCCTTCTGCAGAGTGTAACCTCCGAAGTGGCTGGTGGTTGTGGCCCTGGCCATCCTGGCCTGTGACACTGAGGCTGGGCATCCTTTCCTTTGTGCCCTTCTGGCAGCAGAGCTCAGAGCAAGCTGCATCTTCCATGTGTGCACAAGAGAACCTGGGTGGGTGGGGAGGGCGGAAGCTCAGTGCTGTGCTGCTGGCGTCCACTTCCTGCCACGTCCTGCTGGGCATTAGTAACTGCGGCTTCCACGGCGACTGCTGGGAACGTAGCAGGACAGAAAGAAGAAAGAAAGCCCGCTCGGCAGTGAGGTCATCTTTTCAGGTGTGCACTGTAATGATCTCTTTCATTTGGAGCAATTGTAAAAGCAAGTAATTATTGTGATTTCTAATAGCCTAATGCCAAGCTGTGCCCCACAAGCACCGGGGAGGCGAGGGGGTGGGTGTGGGTGCTGACAGCCTCGTGTGCCGGGGCGGCGGGCGAGGTCTGCTAGCACCATTATATAATTTGATCCAGTAGCCAAGAACTACGCCAGCAGCTTCCCTGACATTTATGTGCTTGTTTTCTCGGTGCTGGGCTCCTCACCCTGGAAATAAAGGCAATTTGCAGAAGTGCATGTGGCTTAGTGGCCTGCAGCGGCTTCGCCCCAGCGCCTGGGGGATTCTGGAAGGTTCTGCCGCAGGAGGGAGAAGCGGTGGCTTTCCCTGCAGCCCACGGGGTGCAGCACCGCCTCACAGCCCTGGAAATGCTAAGCAGGTAATTAACAAATCACAAGGCCCAGGTGTGCCAGGTGAAGTTTGGTAAATTGCTTTTGATCTAAATTGAGATGCTCTGGGGATTTAACTTCTTAGACAAAAAGGACATAAATAAATAATCAGGATTTTAAGGTTGGAACTTGCTAGCAAGCTCTAAAACGTCTTAATGCACTGAGGAGGCGAAGTGGGGAGGCTGTGCTGTCGGCTCACCTGAGCAGCTCGGACCGCAGCCGGCAGCGTCACGTGGGCTGGAAACCGCGTCTGCTTGTAAGCGGCGTGGGCTGCTCCATGTTTGCATTTCATTTCTTTTAAACTAAGAGGCGAAAAGGGGAGAAGGGAAGTGGAGTTCCGGGTGGTCAGCCCTATGCACCGCACCTGGTCACGGCGCCGTCCAAGAGCCGGGTCTGACATGGAGGGACAGCGCGCGGCGCAGGCCCCTGTTAAGGTCCTGCCCCCAACACCACTGCCAGCACCTGCGTCTGACCGCACCCCACGTGCGTTCCCTCTTCCCCACACCGCAAGGCCTCCCGGCCACGACCTGCAGCCGCCTTAGCTCAGCGGAGGTGGGCTCTTCCTATGTCTCTCGACCTTTCTCCGTGCTCCTCGCAGGCTCGGAGGACCTCGGTCCTTACTGACTGTCCTCTTCCGGGACTCTGCTGTCGGGCCCTCGGCCTCTGTGGAGTTTGGGGCCCAGCAGAGGTGGCGAGGCCCTGGGCTGGGTGTTTGCTCCGGCAGCGCCATTGCCCCCACGCAGGGGCTGTGTAGCGGCTCTGCCCAGCCCCACAGAGCTGGGGTCGCAGCAGCTGCATCCCAGGTGACACATGGTGCTGCCGTTGGGTGAGTACCTGCCCGGTTCCGCCAAGAGTCCTCCATTCTCTTAGCTAGGTGTACCAGGGATCGAACTCAGGCCCTTGCGCTTGCTAGGGAAGCACTTACCCTGCTGAGCCATCTCCCCAGCTCTGCATCCTCTTGACCTTGGTCAAAACACCACCGCCTGCCGGGCACACCTCAATAAATTCCTAGAAAGCCTTGAGGTAAATAAGCTCCTTCTGCCAGGTGGAGAAGGGTTTGGGGCAGATGTCCACGCTCAGTGCTGGCTCCGGAGCCTGCGGGATGTGGCTCGGACCCTGGCTCCTCGCTCGCTCCGCTCTGCTGAGCCAGTCAGGAGTGCCGCTTCCCTGGCCACCGCCGGAGGCTCAGCGCTTAGAGCTCACCACGCTTCCTTTAGAGCATCGATTCTGCAAAAGGAATATTCCCCCCTCAGCGTGCCCCTGCTTTGTGCAATTAATAGATAGCTAGTTTAAAGCCAGAGCTGATAGACACAGGAAGCTGTTTGTTTTTAGGGTTTCCACACAAACACAGAGTCCGGTAGGAGACTTGGGAGGGAGTGGAGAGTGCCTCTTGTGCGCAGACTTCAGGCAGCGGTTCCAAGGCGTCAGAGGCTCAGCTGTCGGCCTAGCCCGTGGAGCGCTGGGCTTCTGCAGCTGGAAGAGCTGCACTGCTTTTTTTTTTTTTTTTTTTTAAATTTCAGGATATTTATTCCTAAAACCAGGACATAGTTATAGGTTTAAGATATTTTGTTCGGGGGAATTTCAACACGACACCTGAATTTATCTCAAATCTCCCAGGAAATGTTGAGTTACCATGTTACCCTTCCTGAATCAGTTATGAAATCAATTAGAACATGCTAAGAGCCATCGTTCCCCCGTCCCAATACATGGCCAAGCTGATTCTTTTCTTGCTTCTTTCTCCATTCTGAGAACAGAGTTCTTTTGTTTGATTACTACCTGGGCAAATTTGCCATATGATAAAAAAAAAAAAAAAGTATGCATGCTGTTGATTGCCCTCCAGATAGCCTGAGGAGGAGAGGTTCATTTTCATCTTCTGTTTCCCAAATGAAGCTTTAGATCTAATTAGATCTTGAAAGAAAATAACTGCGATACAGCTTCTGTAAGGAAAGGGACTCTCATCTCAATGATGTTCTTATGTGTTTATGTTTGGTGATGACGCGCTCTGCGGTTGGCGCGACCGCTCACTGAGGGGCTCCTTCTCGAAGAGCACTTTCAGTTAGTTATAAACCATTCTAGAAAAATTTAATCGCTGTACCATTTAACAGTGGAGGAGCGGCCCTCAGCAGCAGGATGGGCCCTTTCTTCGAGGAGGACCATTAAATATCTGTAGAATAAATGAATTCATATTCATCCATCACCTATGGTCGTAGAGAGCAGCCATTCTACTCGGGTTTAGCTCTTTCGTGTTCGCCTGCAGTGGGGGTGTGGAAGGGTTTCTCCTCAATGATTTAACTATTTTGGTCCCGCACAGGGATGAGTCTGCTCAGGCGAAGCAGTGAGGTGTGAGGAGAGCGCACTCAGGAGTCTGTCCTGGGCTTGCCACTTGTGGTGTGCGTGCCAACGCTCCACCCCATTCTGTTTGTGTCTTTGTTTCTTTGAGACAAGGTGGCCTGGAACTCACTGTGTGACCCAGGATCGTCATGGCAGTCCTCCTGTGTGCTGTCACGCTCAGCTAGTTCTTGGCTTCTCTTACTCCTAGCAGAATAAGATATTGCTCCAACTGGGACATGGTCTGAGGGCTACTCCCAGGATCATGTGATAAAATTATGTCCCTCTTCTGAGGTACTGGGAGGATGGACACTTCTCTATGGTGTGTGAGGGGGTCCTGTGGGGATCAGCTATGGCAGATGTGGTTACTGGGGGGAGCCCCTGATAGAGTGCTGGTGGCTTTATCTGAGGGGGCAGTGGAGGATGCCACAGCCTAGGCCCCTGTCTCTTGCCACAGGAAGCCCTGTGCTGCCCCGGGGCTCTGCCATGCAGCAGCATGAGCTGAGCCAACCTCTTCTCTGGTCAAGCAGTCCCCCGGGGGCTGCGCCGTGTTACCCAGAGCAGCCCTGCGCAGGCGCCTCTCGGACAGTCCAGGTGCAGCTCAGGCCATTGCCTTGAAAACGGGCTGCCAAAGCTGTTTGCATAAGAGTGGTCCACGCGCCGTCATGAAAATGTGCCCCTGGTATTCACCCTGCAGTGGGAAACACAAGTGTCCCAGTGGGCTTTGTGGAAGAGAGCCACAGGCCATGGTTCAGGTGTGATGTCGAGGTCCACGTCAGGAACATGTGATAATGCTGTGCTGAGAGTGGTGGTGTGCACCTGTAATCCCAGCGCTCGGGAGGCTGAGGCAGGAAGATCAAAGGTTTAAGCCCATCCCAGGCAGCAAAGTGAGACCTTGTCTCAAAACAAAACATAGAGCAGGAGCCATAGCTCGGCGGCATAGGAGCCTGCCCGGCAAGCACAAGGCCCTGAGTTCATTCTCTGGTAACAACCAAAGCCATAGCTAAAAGGGCTGTGGATGCAGCTTGGTGCAAAGGCTGTGGGTTCAAACCCCAGTATTAAAAAAAATTTAAGGCCCTGTTAGTACCTTAAACATTAGCTCTCCTGCAGATCCATCTGGAGGGAAGGCCTCCTCTGCCTCGGTTCTGCCCTGGCTTCATCTGCTGTGCGCCTTCCCCACACGGCAAATCTGCAGCCACGTGCCCAGCTGGGCCTCGCCGAGGGGATTTGTAAATATTTGAGAGTTGAACTGAAGATCAAAAATAAAACTTCTCGCGGCTGGCAGGTTCTCTTCGAGCCCTGCCTTGGGGATGGTGCCGTAATTAGGACAAAGGGATATTTGAGATTACGCCTTAAATAAACTGGGGCAGAACTTCTTTAAGCCTCACTGCCTATTTTTATCTTGGAGACAGAAAAAACGGACTTCAGTACCGAGCTGCTCCAGGCCTTTGCAGGAGGCAGGAGAAAGGTGGGCGGGGTGCAGGCGTTCACTCGGCGACAGAGAACAGACAGACGGACAGACATGGAGGACCAGCTGCTCCCTCCTGGGCCAAGGCAGGCTGTCTTCAAGGAGAGACCCCGGGCAGATGGGCCACCTTGCCACCTTGGTACAGGCCCCAGAGGCCAGGGTTCCTCCTGCGCCGGGTCATGGCCCCCTTGCAGGGCGACCTGAGCCGCTGGGATGGACAGCGGAGTGATGAGCTGGCCCAGGGTCTTGGGGGCAGCGTCCTGACTTTGCTGTCCTTAGTTCTGCCAGAGTCCTCCCTGTGGAAGGGGAAGAACTGGACTGTGAGCACATCCACAAACCACTCTACTTTCAGAGGGGGTTCCCCGAAGCGTTTTTCACAAAACCTCACCATCGCCCCTCAGCAGGGCCATTGGTCAGGTACCTGATAGCCTCGGTGATCAGAGACAGGGCGGAGGAGGCAGGGCTCGGTCTGGGGTGAGGCGAAGGCTGCAGCTAGGTCACAAGCTGTGCTATGAGGTCCCAGGGCACACATGGGCAGGCAGAGCCAGGAAGCTGCTCCGAGCACAGCCCCGGCCTGGGGCCGCTCTGTGCGCAGTGGGTCTGGGAGCACACTGTGCTTCTGCCGGGACTTTAATTGCTTTGTCTTCTGTTCTCACTGCTGGACCTCTGTGGGCAAACGTGGCCTCCAGCAGCAGCGCCACGCCGTGCCTGGTGGGTCTCCTGTGGCCAGCCACGGCAAGCTGTAACCAGGGTGCAAGGAGCACGTGCCATGAGTGGGAGAGGGGCTGCTTGGGCAGGGTGACCCGCCTGGCACAGCGCCCCTGAGAGATGATGAGCACCAGGACCTCAGTGCTGCGATCACCCTGCTGAAGAGCAGTCACGCACGCACTGAGGAGAGGCAGCGGCAGTGTGAGATGGGTGCCATCCTGAGGCTCCATGGGTCGAACCTGCGGCCACTTTGTTCCTCCCACGTGACCTTGACCTCCCCATCACTGCCTCCTCCAGCCGGTGTCCTTGTGTGAGGGCGGGGCCTGTGCCACGCTGCCCGTCTTGACCACGCCTGTTTCTGGCTCCCAGTGTCTTCCTGTCTCCTCCGTCTCCTCCTCCCACGGCAGGGCTGCGTGGGCGCCTCCTGGGCAGCAGCCTCCAGGTGGGTCCCTCTCTCCTCGCTCTCCAGATCCCTTTTCTTTTCTAGTGCGTTTTGCTGGATTTGAAAGTGCTCAATCGCAAAGCCCCCTGCTCCAGCCTGGACTCGCTGCTGGCACCCTCTTCCTCCCTTCTGTGCTGGCAGATTTCCTAGGTGCCCCCTGCTGCTGGCCTGGCCTGACCCTGATGCGCTCCTCAGCCCCCGGAGCCCCAGGGCCGGTCCCCTGGTCCCTGCGGGTGGTGGCCAGTCCTCTCTGGGATAGTGGCTCTCCCCACCCCAACCCCGTCAGTCTGGTCTCTTCCAGCCTGCTATGCACTGGGGTCTCCAGGCCCCAGCCTCTCTGGCCACACTCCTCACGTCCCATCTTCCCTCCTGGAGCCGCCCCACAGTGCTCCTGGGTCCTAGTCACTCTCTTTGTCCTGGGACACAGTGCTCCCCCATGCAGGCCCCCGGCTGTCCATCAGCCGCAGCAGAGGCCACCCAGCAGTGTGTCCCTGGCTGGAACCCTAAATAAGCTCTCTGCAGGCTGCTTAGCTCGGGTGCTCATGCTAGGGCCAGAGAGCAGACAGACACTTCCTCCCATGCTGTGGAAGGAAGGAGGGCAGCAGCAGGCCGAGCCAGGAGAAATGGTGCGGCCAGCGGGGGCTCGAGCTCGGCCGTACCTCCGCCGCGATTTGTGCTCACGAGATGTGCCAGGTCTTGAGTCCCGAAATGCCGACCGAGGAAATGTGGCTGGCGCTGGCGGACGTGTGTGGCCCAGGAGCAGGGCCCTGTCCTCTGCCGTGCCTCTGTGGGACACACTGCTGTCATTCCACACAGTCACGCTCTTCTCTGCTCTCCTTGTTCTTATCCAGCAGCTGTGCTGTCCACAGAGCACGAGGACACGTGGAACACGTGCTGCCTGCTGTGAGCTGTGGACTTGTTCACTGTTAGCAAAGCAGAAGTTCCTAAAATCATGTCAAGACTGTGGATCGGTTCGCCTGTGGACACTGCCTGCTGAGAGCGAGTTTTGATTTTCTACCTTCCTGAGATGCCCAACACTCTTGCCTCTGGAGAGTGGAAAGTGTTTAGGGTTAGGCTTGACAGAATTCAGTGTTTGCTGGCACGTTACCCTGTGAGTTCAGAGTCACTGTCACCCCTGCGTTGGCCACTCCTCTGTGGGAGGAGTTCCCGGGTCTCTCTGGCCCGGGTGGTGACGCTGAAAGCCCAGAGGCATCACACTGGAGTGGGCTGACTTGGTGGAGGAGGCAGATGTTGTGCAAAGTGCATTGGGCAGGTTGCCGTGTACACACATGTGTGCACACACATTCACACTCACACCCCCGCCCACTGCTGACCTCTGAGCTTGTGTTCTATGGAGAGACTGTTTCAACTGCCCTGAGGCAGGCGTGGAGGTCTGAGCTCCGAGCAGTGGTGAGTTCAGTCATGGCCCAGGGGCACACACGTGGTGCCAGCACTGAGGCCGGCACCTGGCAGACCTCAGGAGGGCATAGGGAGCCCACAGGTGAAGAAGATGAACCTGGGGGGCAGCAGGGTGAGGGTACATAGGTGCCCGAGGGGGCAGCAGACGGTCATCAGGAGCGAGGATGGTGGGAGCTGGCATGGAGCCAGCTCACCCTGGGCTTTGGGCTTTGGGACAAGGGACAGGTCGTCCCAGTGCATGCCCCAGTGCTGGGGGGCAGCAGGATCTTGCTATAAGCTAAATCCGAGGGCTTCAGATAGAAACAGAACAATATCCAACCGATCTTGTAGGGTTGGGGTGCAGCCTGGAGCACCTTGGGAGCCTCTCCCTCCTGGGCCTAGGCATCTGCTCCCGAGGTCACAGGTCAGGACTTCTTACCCCCAGACAGGAGCAGTTCTCATAGGAAGGAGCTCCCCATAGGGCAGGTGCTCGGGTGGGCTGAGCTGATGATTAAAATGGGGTCCCAGCTCCCAGGCAGATCTGTAAATGAGAGAGCAGCAGAACTCCTGCTGCTGTCCTGGCTTCATTTCAGCTCTGGCAGGCAGAGCTGAGACACCAGCTCATGGCGGAGCAAAGTGGCTGCACCGTGTGATTTAGTTCATAGCTTGTAGCGACACCTTAGCACCCACTTCCTCGAGTCACTAACAAGGAGCTAACTGAACTTCTACGTCACCCTGTGCAACTTGGAAAGCGTGGCAATGTGTTCGCAGGGGGCCTGGCTTCCTGCAAGCCTGCGTGGCCTTCCTGGCTAGGCTCTGCCTCTCAGCAGTGGAGGTCTGTTGGAGGCTTGGGACGAGGCTGGCCCTGGCAGTACGTGCTCTGGGCGCTTTCCTTGCTGTTCACAGTTCAGCCACGCTCGGGCTGCAGACCGTGAGGTTGGAGCCGGTTCCCCCTGTACCTGCTGGTGGCTGTGGCTTTTGAGGTTCATGGCTCCCACCCTGGGGTCACAGTCTAGGAAAGCTTGCTGATTTGAACAGGATTGCTGTCTTTCATGCCTAGGACGGCATTGCCAGCAAAGCCTCCCCCGGCCTGCACCTTGGCTGTGTGTGTGTGTGTGTGTGTGTGTGTGTGTGAGAGAGAGAGAGAGAGAATAAAAATGTGTGAGACAAAGCAGTGAGCTCAACCTTTGGCATTTCAGAGCAGAAATGGGTTCCCTTGTTGGCGTAATCACCAGCCCTGTTATAAATGCGGTGACCATGGGCGGCAGACCTTCCCGGGGCTGCCCAAGGGCCTTTTGAATTCTTCCCCAGACACTTAACATTTGTATTGCTGTTAAATCTTTATTGGCAGAGATAGTCGGCAAGGGGATAGCCGTGACCGTGATGGGCTCCGTAGGCAGTCACCACCTGCGCAGACACCACCTGTGTCCCACCACGGAGAGCCTCAAATCCGGAGGCAGCCCTTGGCATCGAGGGGTTTCAGGGATCAGTATGTTAAGTACACTGCCACTTGGCTGGCAGGAATGGTCCTCCGAGGCTCCTAGATCAAGTGAGAGACAGGACAGATGTTGCAAGGTACAGAGCTTCCTCAGCCGAGGCTCGGGGATTGCAACTGCCTCCTGAACTCCTCCCAAAATGGTAGCTCTACAGCGCATGGAGCGTGGGAACTGTCTTCCTGAACCTGCGTGTCTGGACTCAACCTGGCGAATCCCGGCGGTTCTTCTAGGCATGAGAAGGATTCTAAGAAAACATTCCGCTGGCGACCAGTGGATCACAGACATCTACCTCAGCATCGGAGGAATTTATAGCCAAGACCTTTAAACAATTTTTTTTTATTAGAGCTTCTATTTCTTCCTTAAAATTTAATTGACTGAACGAAACCACTTAGTTAGCTCACGTCCTTTGGGCTGACCAGTGAAAGATTCTGGTCAGTGGAAGTGAGGTTTCCTGTCTCAGCACTTAGCCTCAGGCTGTGCACAGTCGGCTCACGTGTGTGCCAGCAAGTGTGCTGTGCCCCGAGCGGCTGGACCCTTGGCCAGTGCAGTGTCTGGGGGTGCTTTCCCTGCACTTGAGCAAAGAAATGGCGGTGCTGAGAGAAGGTATTCTGAGGTCTGGGCTCCAGGGCCAGGACCATCCCAAGGGAATGTGCTTCCTGTGCTTGTCTGGCGTGGGGCTGGGGAAGCAGGTAGCGTTTAGCCCTACAGCCTCACAGCTGGAAGGGGAATCCTGCCTCTGGACAAACCCTGCATTTCTGACTGCATGAAACTCTGGGCTACCTGAGACTTTGTGGTTTTGCATGGGGTGAGAAGGCAGAGCTCTGGGACTTCGGGTCAGACACTAGGGTCAGACTGTGTCCCCTGGGCTGGGGAGACAGCTCGGCAGTCTTACTGCCTGCCTGGCAAGCACAGGGACCCCGGTACCACATGCCTTGCAAAGGAAACCCATGTAGGCCCCTGACGCGCTGGACTGTCGGCCGTCGGTACTGTGTATCCATCGCTGTGACTTTGGGAAGGAAAGGATGAGACTGGTCTTCAGGCTGCTCCTGAGAACACTTCCATCTCTAGCTTCATGCAAAGAAAGAGGCGCACAGCAGCACCTCTCGAGGCGGTTCCCAGTGTCTGGAGGGGACCCACGCTCCTTTCCGTCTCTGCCCATCAGGGGCAGGGGCTCCTCACGTGTGAGCCAGTTTCCCATCACTGTGGCAAATCCCGGCGCTAAGGCAGCTTCAGCAAGGGAGGGCGCACTGGCGATCCTGTTGCAGAAGTTCAGGCCACTGTTGTGAACTGCGATGGTCTGGGAGCAGGGCACGTGGTGAGGAGAGTGGGCCGCGTGACCCTCGTGGCCTGCTGGAGAGGGAGGCGGGAGGGAGGGAGACAGAGCCAGAGAGGCCTGAGAGCCCCTCTCCTTCTGGGCCACGCCCCGGTGGCCTCACGCCTGCCACCAGGCATGCCTCTGAGGAGCTCCCCCCGCCAGCCCTGCAGGCTGGTGTCTGAGCCTCTGGCACCTGCTGGCCTAGTTCAGCTCCAGGTCCTGTGTCTTGCTAGCACACATTTCAGAAGATAGGATTTCAGGTGATTTTCTAGGAGATCAACAGGGTGATGCCCACCATCACTTACTGTCATTTTGTGCTTTGGAAAAAGTAGAGGAATTTGACTTACAAACTTTTATTTTCAAAGCCAAATCTGTGGTAACCCCCAGTCCAGGTCTATGCAGGGCCCAGCTCGGGGCCTGGGCCATGTCTGTGGAGCACGGTGCCAGCATTGTCCTGGAGCCAGAAGACCGAGGGTACAAACTCAAGCGGTGGGGAAGAGGGCTACAGGCTGTTTTACTCATGTCTTCTGGTACCCCCAAAAGCAATGCACATTATTGCTACCAAAGACCTATTATCAATATTATTTCCTAATTTTGCATGAGTACTACATAAAATTTTAATGTCTCCAAATATCCTAGGAAGACTCTAAGTACAGGAGTTTAAATTCATGCTTGTTAAAATTCTATTTAAATCCTTCAAGTGAATCTCTAGGTGACAGGTAATTGGCTGTTTGCCTAATTTTTTTCTGTATTGATTTAACTCCATGCCAGTGGACACAGGTGTGCCGGCTGCTGCTTCTCAACTTCCAAGCACTAGCGCTTGGCAAGGATGCGAGGTGGTTGCATAATAAGATTCCCCACCCCACACCCTCCTCTGCAGGTTTAGCCTAAAGTCTTTTTAGTGGTTGCATCTGAAACCTTTGTAGGGCGCTGAGATGTTTTGCAGAGTTACATTTCAATCAGACTGTGCTTAGGGACATGCCAACCAATTGGAAAGTCTTTCTCTCTCTCTCTCTTTCTCTTTCTCTCTCTCTCTGTGTATGCATACATATGTTTACAGTCTTACATATACATATATACATATATACTCATAAGAATGAGCTTAAAATAAATGAACAACCCCCCAAACAATTTCCCATAAACCTTAGTGATTCTTGGAGATTTTATACCCCTCAAAAAACTGCCTAACCTTGTGGCACTACTGAGGTCCTTTTAGTTTACTGAACCAAGTAGCCACGCCTGCCCTGATGTCAGGAGACCACATCCAACCCTACCCTGTGTGCTGAGAGAGCTTGACCTGTGATTCCCGCTGGGCCTCAGTTTTCCAGCTGCAGCCTGCAGTTGTTCATCTGTATGCCTGTGTCACCTCTCTCAAGCTGAGCCTTGCCAGGGTACCATGATATTTGGCTGGAGATCAGGTTTTGAGGTCCCACATGTTTGGGCGGCTTTGATTAGACACATCGGACTGTGAGACCTCAGGACCGGGGCTGCGGTCCTGCGCGTGCTGAGGCCCTGTGGGAGCCCAGGCTGGGACCCAGCTTTGCCCACTAAGCCTCACAAGGCAGCAGCCTTGCTGGGCTCCTCCGGGCTGCCCTTGTCATGCCCTCAGGTGAGCCACGAGGCCGCCTCCAGATACACAGGCGAGCCCCCTTTCACCAGCCCACCAGAGCTGTTGTGATGAGCCGGGCTCAGCACGGGTCAAGGCCTTCGGGGTCTGTGTGGTGGAGACTACAGGGTCCTGTGATCTTCACTGTTCTGAGGCGGAGCTGCGTCAGAGTTTTTCCTTTTAATTGTTGGTCCGCGCTCACACACTTGCTGGCCGCATTCACCAAGGGGAGCTGGCCACGCACCCGACACATTTCAGTTCTGTCTTCACTGCTTTCCCTTGCTTCCTTCCCGCCTCCTCCATCGCTTGGTTCTCCTCGGTTTTGCAAGAGCTCCGTCTCCCTGGGCCCATTCTGCTTTGCTGTGTAATTTACCTATACTTTGGCTTCCTTGTGTAGGAGAGACAACGAGCTAGGCAAGCTTGTGTGTCTGATTTACTCCACTCGGTGCATTCATTTAGCTGTTGATTTCTCGGTGGCACTCGGGATGGAAGCTGAGGCTTTTGCGCTGGCTACATCTCCGGGCTTTTTAAAGTTTTGTTTTGAGTCAGGGTCTTGCTAAGTCAGTAAGTCAGCCAGGTTGGGCTCCAATGTGTGATTCTCCTGCCTCAGCCTTCCAAAGTGCTGGGATTACGGGCCTGCACCGTCACACCTGGTTCTGGGTGACTTGGAGCTGGCGGCACTCATTCAGCAGTCCCTCCATGCGCTTCTTTCTTGGCTGATTTTCGAGCCTGCGTGATGCAGGGAGGCGCGGCTGGGGGCAGGCGGCTCGGTGGGGCGGAGCCACGCGTGCGCGGAGGGAAAAGCCTCCTGGGGTCCTCCCGGCTTTGGCTGGGAGCTATGTGTGCATTTTGCCAGAAGCGGCGTTGCTGTCCATCAGGATTAAGTTGCAGCTCTCAGACGACCTCTGAGCTTGCACACAGTGTGCCTTGGGAAGACCCTCCTGCCCGGTGGAGGAGCAGTTGTGGGGTTTATAACCACATCTACCTGTTTACATTTGATGGCCCCTCTGCCCTACTGTGGTCACCTCTGGCTATTTTGAGGGGTGGGCTTTGGGGCCCCTGAAGCCACTGACACCCAGAAGTGCTCGATCCTTATGTAAATGGTGCAGGCTTTGGGCGTACCCTACGCCCACCCTCCTGGGTCCTTTACATAGTCTCTAGGTTGCTGTTACTGCCTCACGCAGCAGCCATTCTGGGGAATCGTGTGATGCCAGATTTTTAGGGGCTGATGATTCTGTGCATGCTCAATACAGAGACCTGCGAGAGGTATTTTCGGTCGCCAGTTGTCTGCATCCACAGATACAGAGCCTGGAGGTATGGACAGCCGGGTAAGCTGTGTGCATTTCCTAAAACCAGGGATGGCCCTTCACCTTCTCCTGGGGCTTGCTGGCCCCCAGCACAGCGCCTGGCTCACACTGGGCACCCCAACTTCATCCAGGGTTGAAATGAGTTTTTCGGGAAGATCCAGACTTAAATTTCTCACGCCACCTCCAGGGTTGCACCAGTAGGTCACTCCAGGCATCACATGGGGCTGGGTTGGGTAATCCCAAGGGGCCCCATGTTGGAGATTCTGCAACCAACCTGGTGCTGGGCTGCCCAAGGCTTCCCGTGGCTCAGTCTCTCCCTGGTGTTTGTGGTCACAGAAGAACAATCTTCTTGTGAGAAGTTTGTGACCTAGTTTTTGGGGAGGGCGCTATATTGGCTCTAAAGAGTAACTGCCATTATAGGACTGTGGGTGATGATGGCTGATTTCAGCCACTTGTGCATTCACCCCGCGCTGCCATGGCTGGGAACCAGTGCCTGGCCCCCACAGCTCTCATGCGGGAGGGCGTGGCTTTGTTTTACGGTTGCAGAGGACTCAGTCCAAGGCAGAAACATGGCAGAAGGGCCTGTGCAGAAGAAAGCTGCTCCCAGCATGACAGCCAGGAAGCAGAGAGTGGAGGGAGAAGCCAGGGACGGAATGCACCCTTGCAGAGCACAACCCAGGGACCCCCCAGCCAGGCCTGCATGCTACGGAGCCCTCAAATAGGAACTGGCCCCCTCGCCCATGTCTGTAGCTGCCATGACCTAGTCGTCTTCTAGCCTCTGGATACATGAGACTTCTAGACTTCTAAGATCTAAACAGTAAAAATGAAGACAGGAGGGTTTCAGGAGAGAGAAGTGGCCACGTGTCCTGGACTTGTGTTCTGACTTTTGTGAAGTGGTTGGTTATGAACTGGCCCCAGCACGCCTGCTTCCACCTGCCCTCGGCTGTGGCTGTAGCTTGTGTCTGTGTAAGTGGAAGACAGTGGAGGTGTGGAGGAGGGCAGGCACATGCAGAAGGGGCTGGTGCCCTCCTGGCCACGCAGCGTGCCGGGCCCTGCATGCCCAAGCACTGGCGATGCCCCTGTGGACCCACAGGCTCATGGGCCACTTCCGGCCTCCACTTTAGTGGAGCATATTCACAAAGCCCAGATGCAGCCAGTTTCTAGAGCTTCAATTCTGCTTTGACCCTGGAAGAACTAGAACTGCAGGATCAGCCACCAAGGTCAAACGATCCCAGCCAGGGCCTCAAGAGTGCCCGAGGCTCAGAGAAGTCTTTTAGGGACAGAGGGACCTAGCCTGAGGGACAAGGACCAGTTTCTCTGTTTCTTCTATTAGGCGTGGCTGCTGTTCATGAGGGGGTAGGTTTTCCACTCCAGGGATAAACTTGGGGACGCAGGTAGTCATCTGGGTGGAGAACCTGCCCCTTGGTGGGGGCTGCAGTCAGAAGGCTGGAGGGTCTCCAGGCCCCTGGAGTCTGCCAGGCACACTCAGTGCAAAGCAGCCGTGTAACTGCGGGTGTGGTGCAATCAATGCACGTTGCCGTAGCAACAGTGCCTGGGTCCTTGCTTATTAAGGGAAAGGATCTGCCCAGCAGTCCGAGGAGCGCGGTGCTCGTCCTGTGGGGCGTGGGTCACACAGAAGAGCGTGGCCCTGTGCCCTCCGCGAGAGGACTTGGAGCTTAAATAACCGCTGGTAACAGGCCTGGGGGAACCCGCGGGCTCGCGCAGTGTGTGCGTGGGATGCCGCCGCGGGGTCTGCGGAAGGCAGATGGAAAGGCTGGGGCAACAGCTGGGGTGGGTGGAAGCCAGTCGCCAGGAGGAAGTGCGGGCCGGAGCGGGAGGGCCACGGGAAGATGGATCCCGAGCCGCGGGGACAGAGGCCCAGGGCCGCGCCCTCCTGGGCTGCAGGGCTGGCGGAGCTGCTGCGCGTGGCGGGCATTCTCTGCAGAGACAGTGACGCCAGCAGGGGAGGAGAAGGCCCGGCGCGCCCCCTCTCTCGGTTAGCACAGCCGAGCCTTGCCTGCGAGTGCGCGGAGGACGCGGACGCTGCTGGGGACCGCGTCGGCCAGAGCCGCGCCACGTGGCACCGGGCGTTTCACTCCCCCTGGCCCTACAAGGCCGAACGTCCACAGGCCCTAATATTGCTTTAATTTTATCATATTTTAAGATGTTACTATAAAATATATCGTGCATATGGAAAAGGACATTAACCATAACTGTACAGTTTAGTAAATAATTCTTTTCCCTTGTATTTTAAACATTTTTATTTTAAAGAGAAAAGACCTCAAACCAAAAACAAAATTCCACAATATGATAGGTGGGTAATAATGGTTAATACATTGTGTATGGTTATCTTTAAATTACTCAGAGTACAAAATATCAGTGTTGCGTTGGTGGTATAGTGGTGAGCAAAGCTGCCTTCTAAAGTATCAGTAATTATTTATGTATTTGTTTGTATTTGTCTGTTACAGGGTCTCACTATGCAGCTCGACTCATAGTGATCCTCCTGTTTTCAGCCTCCCCACGCTGGGATTCCATGCATGCTCCAGCACACCAGGCTCTATCGCGGCTCAGCGCTCCTGGGGCGGCACGTGGGGCCGGGGTCGGAGCTCCATTCTCGGCACTTACCTAAGCAGGTGCTTAGTCTGCTGAGCTATCTTGCCATCCCAAGATATCGGTATTTGATCTGTCCAAATAATAGTAGCCCGAATTTATCTTTTCAATGAACTGAGGGAGTCATGACTGTGACTATTTTAACTGTGGATATATATACATATATATATATGTATATATGTATATATATATATATACATATATATATAATTTTTTTTCCTTTTTCCTTTTCTCTTCCTTCCTTTTCCCACTCCCCTAAATCACTTTCTCTTTCCCTTTGGCATTTCTCCCCATTTGACACTATCTTTGTACATTTTGGATCATAGTAAATAATTTTAAACAGCTAGGGAGACAGCTCAGTGGCATAAGGGGCTGTCTGGCAAGTGCAAGGCACCGAGTTTGATCCCTGGTACAAAACCAAAACAAAACAGAAAAACCCAAAATCTACACAAAGTTTGGCCCTGCCCCCGCTGAGCCCCCTCTCCCCGTGACACTTAGGGTCACTCTTTCTCACCTTCCCCAGTGGTTCCCCATCACGATGTGTGTCCTTGAACTGTGTGACTGCAGTGGGCCCGAGGGGAGCCTTCTGTGCAGCCTCGTGGCTCTGCTGTCCCGCCTCTCACTTCTCTCCTGTCCCCTCTCCCGTTCATGGCATCGGTCTGCTGGGTTGTGGGTCGCTGATCATTTCTACTTAGTTTTCACGACTGTTTTACGGTTTCCTGGGGTTTGACTGTACCAACATATATTTATCCATTCTCTTGCCGATTGCCACTTGGGCTGTTTCCAGGTCTGGGCTTTTATAGAAAAATGCTGCCAAGCTCATTCCTTTAGATGGATGCTGGAGCAGATACGCATGAGATTATTTGGGGAAAAAAGAAGGAAATTGCTGGGTTGAAAGATATATATATATATATATTCATTCAATATTAGTAGATCATGCCAAGATATTTCCCACAACATTCCTAGTTTCCATAGCCACCAGCAGTGATAAAATTTCAATGACTCCATACTCAGATTTGGTGGGATACAGTGGTATTTTACTGTGTTCTTTTCTTACTGTTAGAAAAAAAGGGAATTATCTCCCTGCTTTGTCTCAACTTTCCTTATTATGGCGTACATAGCAATGGGAGCTGTTCGCTGTCGAGGATCAGGATTAAATACCAAGCTTCGTCCCTGTCAAGGCCAGATGTCCCCAGAGAGAAGCCAGAGAGGGATGCTGCCGTGTCAGCCCTGGGTGCCCCCAGGCCAAGGGGCCGTGCAGGCTGGCCGTGCCTTTGCGTTGCGTGTCCGGATCCAGCCCTGGCTACCACGCCAGGTCACTGCTCGGGGAAACAGAGCTGGGCAGGGCCAGGCCAGGAGAGGAAAGGGACAGCGAGGGACACTCTGTTCCGGAGACACTTTCAGAATATTCCCAGTCTGTCATCCTCCCCCAAATTAGTTCTAGGAGGAGATGCAATTGTAAGATTACCTCAGCCGCCTGTCTGTAGAGCTGTCTATGCCCACAAGGGGAGTATGCCCACGAGGTGAGTGTGCCAACGAGGTGACTGTGTCCATGAGGTGACCATGACCATGAGGTGACTGTGTCCATGTGGTGACCGTGACATGGTGACTGTGTCCATGTGGTGACTGTGACAGTGGAGTGACCTTGTCCACGAGGTGACCGTGACAGTGAGGTGACCATGTCTACGAGGTTACCTGACCATGAGGTGACCGTGACCACGAGGTGACTGTGTCCATGAGTTGACCGTGACCGAGAGGTAACCGTGTCCACGAGGTGACAGTGACCACAAGGCGACCATGTCCACGAGGTGACTGTGTCCATGAGGCGCCTGTGCCCACAAGGTAAACACCTTTGCTTGTGAGGCGACTGCCTTAAGAGGCGACAACTGTGTCCCCGTGTGGTGATGACTGTTCCCGCGTGGCGTGATGACTGTGACTGTGGCACCTTTCTGGGGACAGCAGAGCGGCTGAGGTGGCCTTATGTGATGCTTTCTCGACGTGCCGTCTGCTCTGCTTGCCTCAGGACTTGAGAGGGAGGTGGAGCGGCCGTCTGGATGCAGTCTGCTTCCTGGCCCCTCAGAAGAGCTTTGAGAACTTTTCCTGGGAGGAGGAAAGGGAGAGACATACGCAAGCTTCTTCAGCTAAGAGCTGGGCGCCGGGACACACTGGCCTTGTGGCCAGGAGTCACGCCAAGCCCAGGATATGGGGCCTGGCTGACGGCAGGCCGCACAGTCCCCGGGCGATCGTTACTGAGCGTCTCTGAAGCTTCCGGGAGGGCTGTGCCTGCAGCGCTGGGCAAGGGTTCCAGATCACAGTCACCTGGAGACGCCAGCGCATGGCTCTGCGCGGGAGACCTGCGTTGTTCCTGCACAATGCTGGCCTAGAAGCTCATCTAGAAGGGGAAAGGGAGGACCCTGGGGGAGAGCGACATGCCTGGGCCATCCATCTGAGCAGAGGCTGGCCACTGAACTGTGCTCGTGTCGGGGAGCGGGGCTCAGAGCCCAGGTCTGGAAGCCAGTAGAACTCAGCAGACGTCTTAGCTGCCGCTCGCAGGCCTTCAGTGCAGCCATGTTAGCGGTATTCTAAGAGACATCACTGTCCGGGCTGCGTGCAAACACCCAGACGCTGTGATGTTCTCGCCCACAACTTAATGTAATAACAACAAGAGGGCAGACATGGAAAGAAGCAAGACAATATGAGTCACCCCCAGAGAGAAGGAGCCGGAAGCAGCACCCACCCCCGAGTGAGCCAACGGGGAGGCGAGCAGAGGCTTTCACACGGCCCATCAAGTGTGCCGCAGTGTTTAAAGGGTGTGAGCGCATGCTCATGACCAGAGGGAGAAGCTGTGCAGGACGTAGGGGACATGGTGGCAGTCGATGCCCCTAAGACAAAGGGAAGATTCACAGAACCGACTTCTCAGAAGAAAGAAGGGTCCGTGCACTTGGGCATGAGCAATATTATTACCTCCAAAGGACAGAGAACACATGGGTGACAGTGGACAGAGCCCTGGAGGGCTGTGGGGCAGGACTGAGCCATGTGGGACGGGAATGATTTGTCCAACAGGAGTGTAGCTTGAATTCCAAAAGAGAAGGGAGCGGGGAGTTGTTCTGAGGAGGTAGTGGCTAAAATCTTCTAGGTTTGATTAAAGACATCAAGGTACAAATCCAAGAAGGTCGAAGGGCACCAAGGAGGATAAATATAATCAAAACACATCCAGGCATATCATAGTCAAGTTGATGGAATCCAAATATAAAATGTTAAAAAGCAGTCCGCGGAAAATGGCACGCTTCATATAGAAAGCGATTATGCAAATGTCAGTGGATTGATTGATTTATTTTTTACTAGAAATGAGAGAGGTCAGAAGACAATGGAGTGGCATTTTTAACACAGCGCAAGGAAGTCTGTCAACCTAGAATTTCATGCCTAACTTTAGTCTCTAAAATTGAAAGCAAAGAGACGCCCCGTGTTGTGCTGCGTACTTCCGAAGCTGCGGCTGCATGTCGCCGAGCACAGAGGTGTCAGGGTCTGCCTGGAGACACAGGTAGAAGACACAGCCGATTTCAGAGGCTTTGTGTGCTGTAGAATAACTTAAATTATATTGGTAATGATTTTGTCCTTCCTGCTGCCTGTTGAGGAAGATACTATTTGGGCTTATATTGTGCTAAGTTAAATATCAATAACACTGTAAAATATGAAAGAAACATTTCAGGTAAACTAATACTAAGCCAACTTCTCCACAGCAGACTGAACAACAAGAACTGCTGGGAAAATGCTGGATAAAGAGAAGTAGCAGGCAGTTAATACCGAAGGTCGCTGGAAATTGTACATATTTGGGCAAGCACAAAAATCCCCATCAGTACTTTTTCTCTTTACATTTTTAAAGGGAATGGAAGACTTTTTACGCATACAAGGTGCAGATAAAGCTGTATTTCAATACTCCTTTAGCATGCTAATACCTATGAAAAAAGCAGAACCACAGGGATGAAATTACAGTGCTGAAAAGTCTATGTAAAGGTGGTGGCCCAATCTTGAACCTAAATAAACTGAGCAATAATAGATATATATTGTGATTCCTAAATAACCAGGAAAGTTTTAAAGAGATGTAATTTATTTTTTTATGCTATATTTTGACTCATGGCTTTTCCATAAATCCTTCACATTCCTGAAATCACCATGAGAAATCCCTTCTAAGGACAGTAGACCTATGAATGCTTTCAGTTAAGTTAGTGAGGTGTCAAATACATTTTTTACTATGGCAATTGGTACACACAGAATTTCTTTTCTTTTTTTTTTGTATTTTAGGGAAGGGTCTACAGGGTGTTCAGGGTCTCACTACT
>NDGN011547537.1:9021-25684 GCA_002564285.1 Tympanoctomys barrerae | reverse complement strand
AGAAAATGTTAGGACAAGCTGGTACCCTGAGGAAAGAGGGTAATAGGAAGTGCCAGGGAGCTGGAACACAGGCATACGAATGTGGCTTAACTTTTGCATGGAATGGGAAAAGGCTTAAGAGGAAGCCCAGATGACACAGGGTAGAATCTTTCTTGTATACCAGTATTGTGATTTTCCTCCAGCAAGACAGACATTCCACACAGTCAGAGTAAAGGAAGCACGTGGAGAAGCCTTTTGGGCTTTTCTGGTAGCTGAGGCGAGTATTGCTGTAGTGTGTAGTAGTGTGGGCAAGTGGTACCAATGACAAAAGGACAAGAAGCTAACAGATACAGAAACCCAAGAGGAGAGGCTTGGACACCAGAAAGTGGACCAGAAGGTGTTACTATGAGTACCAAGGCAGGTGTGCTAGAAGAATAGTCCAGGGTCAAAAATGGACTAATCCTTTCAGTCACTTTGATTATCTGTTGTTTTGTCTGTCTCATAGCTCAGCGATAAAAATTTACTTTATTAGAGGAAAATGATTGGTACATAGGTTGAACTTCAGTGAATTCTAGTTCTGTAATGAAACATTTACTTTTAATTAATTATTGTGTCTTTGTCAGGTTTTGGTGTACTTGAAGCATACTTCTCTGATCATTTGAGCAAACAGGAAAAATGTGTTGAATGCATGGGCCCTGTGAAAGGGTTTCTCTCGGGTGCCTGTTGCCGTCGCCAGTGGAACTCCACAGCCGTAACTGATGGAGGAGTGAGTTGCAGTTGTGCTTCTGGCACTAATTGCAAAACCCAAACGTTCCTGGAAGTGCCCTTAATAATACCTTGTATAGATATGGAGCTTTATAATTCACAGAGCACTTTCACACACATTTTATTTAATCTCTTTAATAAGCAATGATTTTTGAATACTTAGACCTTTCCTCTTGAGAGAAAACATTTGCACAGCCTGATATAATCATAGGGAGTCACCAAAGGTTTCCTTTTGTTTTTTCTCTGAGTTTTAAAATTTTTATTCAAAAGTTTCTTGATACAGTCAGCATTTATTGAAGTCTTTTTTTTTTTAACTCAGGACTTCGTGCTTGCCAGGCAGGCACTTATGCCGCTAAGCTACCTCCCCAGCCCTACCATTTATTGAGTATCTTCTGTGTACAAGTCACTTCACTAAGTACACTAAGGGGAACGTTCTCAGTAGATACATATCTAATAAAAAAAACACCTATCCAGTAAATATGACCTTGCCTCCTAATTCACTTCCCTTCTCTCATCACAGTCGCTACTTTGAAAGCTAGTTGCTATGCCATAGTTTATATAAACATTGCCAGGAATTCATTATTTCAGAGTCAAAGTTTTTAAAACTAAGGATTCTGGTTGTTGTTCTAAGCTTGGTGATTCTTTGAGAAGTCATTCTAGTAAACTTGAACTCTGTTGAAGATTATTTATTTGAATCACAACAAAAAATTTCAAACTCTCAACATGTATTGAAAGGCCCTAGCCATTGGCTTCACTGTCTTGATTGAATTGATTGGGGTATGGTTCAAGAATATGACTGAGACTTTGACCCAGAAAAGGTTGTTATATCAGAAAAGATTTTAAAAAGACCTTTTGGGTCTGGGAATTGGACTGGAACAGGATGCTGTGTGGAGAGGGGAGAGCAAGAATTTCCCAGGAGATGCTTCCAGGTGAGATGGGGAGTGGGAGGCAGTGTGGAAACAAGGCCTAGTAACAGAGTAACCCTCATAAAGCTGCCTTAGAAACCCCCGGAATATCCAGGCACCTGCTCTGGGCCACTGACTCCACAGAAAATACACAGCTTTCAGGGCTCACTGAAGAGCCTCCAAAAGTAGGGGATCCCAAAAGTACTAGGAACCTCTGCCTCCTCCAGTGAGCTGTGTGACCTGTAAATCATGGTTCCTTTCCTCTATCAAGGGCTGGGTGAGACCCTGATGTCAGGGGTTGAACCTCAGCTGAGAAACCTGTTTTAAGCCATGTACAATATGCATGGAATAATCCCAATATTCTGGAAGGCTGAGACAGACATCATAAATTCAACCCCAGCCTCAGCAATTTAATGCGACCATTCCCAAAATTTAAAAGCAGATTCAGGTTTAGCTCCTGTGAAGGCCCTGGGATTCCCAGTACCACAACCCACTCCCACCCCCCACCCCAAGAAAGACAGTTGGGGAGGGGACAGAGCCTGTTATGTTGATGCGTGCTGACGATGCAGCAGGTCATAAAACTACATGCAGCCCCCAGGTGCTGAGGATGCTTCAGGTCACCGTGATGCAGCTGTTTCTACAGGTGTTCTGCTCATTGTTAGCCATCTTAACTTTATTAACTTCAGTGATACACTAGTTCCTATTCAGCCATCTAAGTGGGCATGTTGTTTGAGAATTGGGAAGGACAAACAAATGGCCTAGTTGGGTTTTTGTTTTGTTTTTTATTTTTTTACCAGTGCACACATTTCCTAGACAGATTGATTTTAAGAAAGTTTTCTCATAACATCTTTTAAAATAAAAAGCGAGACTTATCATCTTGTGATTATTAAGGGAGGCTAATGTCTGGATTACCAAACTCTGTTTTAGTTCTTTAGATATGGAACTTAAACAATCAGAAGCCCAAGAAGTCCTTCACTCTCTGTTGGGCAGATCTGCTTAACACTTTTTTATTTTGTCAGAATATACAGCTAGCATTTCAGGATCTAAGTACTCCAGAGAAGAGCACAATCAGGATATGGTGTGGAGCTGGGAGTATGAGATTAGTCTAACTGATGTTTCCAACTGGGGCTGGAAACGTGCTTTAAATAATTGTGTTCTGACCATTTAGGTCTTTCTTTATAGGGCATCTTTTATGACCAAGACTGTCCAGTACCAAAATGAGCTACATAAATTCCTAATCTGGGATACAGCTGGACAAGAACGAGTAAGTCTCTTTAATTTACTATGTGTTTTTCCAAGGCCCAAACCAAATTAAAGCTCCAACTAAACTGTCAATGTCCCTGTCATTTCATGTTACTCACTTCTACGCTCCAGAGACACGTTTATTTCCATTTGTGTAGGCCAGCCTTTTCCTTTTCAATTAGAACCAAAGTCCACTGATGGAGAAAGTGATAATGGGCACTGAGGGCATTTTTACACTTTTTAGAGTCTTAAAGTAAATGCTGACTAACAGGCCTGATAAAGTCCCACTCGAGCATTGTGTGTAATTTGGGGCTTCATCTTCTAGTAAAGATATAAAAGAATTAGTGGTAGAAAGAGACAGTTAAGCACAATTCATTTATAGTCGCCTTTTAAGCACTAAAGAGGGAACTTTACAGCATATAAAGTTTGAGATTTAAGTGAAACAGATAAGCCAACACAGTGCCTTGCAGGAGATAGCTAATAAATGCCTGATGATACAAACTGAGCATGATGGTAATCTGCCTGAGGAAGAGCCTTGTCCACAGCAGGGCGAGCTGCAGCAGAGTGAGCCAGATAGATGAGTCTTGGTTAACCCTACCCAAATCAGAAGGGGCTGGGAACATGCCCCTGCCTCACCACCCCTCCCTGCTGAGGTCCCTATAGTGGCCACCCCGTTATTCAGCTGCCATTTAATTGTGTTTTCAAATAGTACTCTCAGAACTGTGCGCCTGCTGGATGCACAGCGCTACTAGGCTCTTAACAGTGTAGCAGAAGTAACCAGGAAAAAGAGTCTGTCATCACAGTCTTATCTAAGACAACATAGAAACTGTGTGTGGTATAAAATCTGACAAGAGTCCTCACGGACAAATGGAGGAAAACAAAACAAGCCATTACTGCTGTCCTAGATGTAGACACTACATTTGTACAAATTCAACATCTTAAGTTTGCTTTGCTTTCTTCTGTTTTTTAACACTGGACGTCATGCTCCTATCCAGTTACTCATCTGAGATATATCTGCTCATGGTCCTCCAAACACTCCTTCTGTGCTGGCATTGTGAATCCAGAGTGGGATGTTTAGGATTGTTGGACCTTTTGCTAACCATCACTTGTCAGTCTTTTAGATCTAGTTATCAGAGTCCTCCTGCATATAGCTATACATACAACTGTAGGATCTCTCTCATTAGCTCAAACTCACAGGGCAATTCCTGTTAGTAATGTATGTGCATTTCCACTAATCCCAAGTTTCAGTTACTCCTTAGAGATACTTGATGGTGCAGCAAAACCCCCATCATAAAGAATCACAATGTGAAATATAGACCCCATTATGCTTTCATCGGAGTTTGTTCTAGGGTACATAGCAATGTATAATATCCCTTTTTCTGGAACATGAAAAAAGAAACAACCCAAGGGTATATACCCCTTCCTTTCTGCTGGGATGATTACAGCTATCCGTGAAGTTTTGTAATTGGCCAGTTTGGCTTCCTCTTGTTTGCTTACTTCATATTGACCTGAGATGTGAACCCGCCTTCCACCACCTTAGGCACCATCATGCAGCCTAGTGCTGGTCTTGAGGCCAGGCCAGGCCAGGGCTAAGACCACTGACCAGCAGGCCCTGCACTGGGGAGGCATTCAGGAGATTCTAGCCAAACGTTGCTGGGCAAAAAGCTCATGACCAGGATTGCCATATAATAGGGCACAAGAAATGCCAAACACTTAGCTCATTGCAGATTGATTGAAATACAGGGACAATCATGCAAGACCTATCTGTGAGTCCATTCTGAGTCAAGGACTGCCCATTTTTCCTGGGCTAGGCTTCAAGGCTCTGAATGTACCAGATGCAACCATACTTTTTCTTTGGTCTGGTTTGGTTTGGTTTGGTTTGGTTTTGATTTTGTACCAGGGATCAAACTCAGAACCTTAGGGCCGGTCAAATAGTCAGCAGATTAAAGCGCCTGTGTAGGGGCCAGGAGTTCAATCCCCCAGGCTGCTGTGGTGGCACACGCCTGTAATCCCAGCACTTGGAAGGCTGTAAACAGGAGAATCACTACAAGTCTGATCTAGTAGTAAGACCCTGAATACCCTTCCCTAAAATATAGAAAAAGAAAAAAGGAAAAAGAAAAAAAAAAAACAACAACAACAACAACCTTGGGCTTGCCAGGCAGGCACTATGCCCCGGAGTCTGCCCAGCCCCAGCTGCAGCCATACTTACTTCATCCCTTCCCACCAGTCTGTCCTCTAGTACCAAACTGGACCTCTAGCATGCCACACAGTCTTGAAAGCTCTTACCCTTTCTGCTACTGCTACCATTTGCCTGGAAAACTGTTCAGCCTTCAGAGCTCACTTCTGCTATCACCTGAAGGGGGACTTTCCTGACCACCTGTTTCATTCACATAAGTAACTGTGTTGCCATATACCCATGTTGTTCAAACTCAAATCTGGAGGTTGCCTCAGGGTCTTGATATGTCTGTTGTCTACATACACAGTGGTACCGCAATTCACGAATGCTTCTGTTTGCAAACTCTGCATTGGGTGATAGACATGACCATGGCTATCTTTCTTGAAGGAATGTGAACATGCCGCATTTTCCAGAACCTTTTCAGTTCTCCATCATGACTGCCAGTGTACTGTTCTCAGCCACCTTCTACTGTCTTTTCTTGGATCCTTTTAGCTCTTTTCCCTGCTTTCCCTTTAACCAACCCTCACCCATATCATGTCTCACAGGATGGAGTCTTTGTGAACATAAATGAGACCCTGTTGTCTTTCTGCTAATTCCCTTCAGTGA
This sequence comes from Tympanoctomys barrerae, assembly GCA_002564285.1. Classification (NCBI taxonomy): domain Eukaryota; kingdom Metazoa; phylum Chordata; class Mammalia; order Rodentia; family Octodontidae; genus Tympanoctomys; species Tympanoctomys barrerae. Next base: position 20,011 of record NDGN011547537.1, on the reverse strand, counting down.
TTGACCACTGCTCTTTTTCTCTGGCCACTTTCTGAAGAGGCTGACAGAGCTCACGTCCTTTCTGTATTTCTCTCAGCACCCTCCCAAAGCACCCTGACTCTCCCTACTTCATCCCAGCCCACTGCCATCCATGCGGGTCCTCCGCAGCTCTTGTCATCAGGCCTTCGTGTACATTGGTCTTTCTCACTGGAACACTCTTTCCTCCGATCAGACTCCTTAACAGCTTTTGGTCTCAGATTAAATGTTGTATCCTCAAGGTTTTCCCCAACCTCCCTGTACCTAGGTTAGGCCCCTGACTTCATTCTCTCATTGCTTGTATTCAGTTTCCTCAAGACACTACAAGTTGTAATTAGGTGTCCGGCTGCTTAGCTTTATTGACCATCTCTCCTACTAGACTTGTTCACTATCAGCCCCAGCGCAGTACTGACATAAAGTTCATGTTCATTTACTGCTTTGATGAATAAGAAAATGAATTCTCCGTGTCCTGAACAGCCTTTGATTGCCCTCATTCATACAGTTGTCGCCTTCTTTACCTGCCTTCCATTAGGCTGAATTCCTTGAGGCAGGGACTGTCTTCATGTCTCTTGTAGTCCACAATGTTGATGCTAGTAGGTTCGTATCAACTGATTACTGTCCTGCGCACCCTCTATCTACTTTGTCCATATGAATAGAGTATGCCTCAAACTAGTTTTCTGGTGTTTACATTACCTGTTATTTAGTTCTCTACAGTTATGAGATTCATAATGGAACCAGAAGCTGTTACAGAAGGGTAACCCTTTTTGATAGACTGGCCATTTAGACATCCTCTCCACTTGATCCTAGCACCTTATTTTTTTTATTTTTTATTTTTTTAAATAATTTTATTGAGAAATAAATAGCAGTGAGACAGTTTCAATAATTAATACATTGCATATGATCCTAGCATCTATTGCAACAGTTTTGACAAGTCAGTTGTTTTGTTGTTGTTGTTGTTGTTGTTGTTGTTGTTGTTTTCAAAAAGGAAGGGGTTTTTTGTTTGTTTTTAAGAATACAAAATGGCGGAGCTGGGGAGATAGCTCAGAGGCATAAGCATCTGCCTGGCAAGCACAAGGACTCAAGCTTGATCTCTGGCTCCGGAACCCCAGGTGCCCTGGACCCAGGTGTAGTGGTGCATGCCTGTAATCCCAGCACTCTGGAGGTTGAGACAGGAGGATCACTAATGAGTTTGAGACCAGCCAGGGGGCAACAAAAGTAAGCACAGGGCCACCCCAAACTGCATAGTGAGACCCTGTCTCAAAAAAAAAGTTTAAAACATTAGAAACAATACAAAATTTCATTAAAGTAATAGGAATTCAACAATAGTTGCATAGTGTTATCTTCAAATTAATTGTGTAGATTACCAAATATAAATCTGCAAAATTGGTTTTTTAAAAAAACTTTATAAACAATTAAAATACAACAATTTTTTTAATTTAAGCATTAACTGCTCCTTTCAATAGACCAGCTGAAATCAGCAGTACAATTATCCAAACTATCCTGCATATATACATGAATATATCTTTTTCCCTTTTGTCCTTTTCCTCATCCCAGTTTCAGTTGTCTTTCTAACAGTCAACAACTTGGTTGCAAAGTGATTTTATTAAGTTGATGAAAGTAATTTTGGGATCGGCCAAATAGCTCAACGGATTAAAGCACCTAAAAGCAGGCACAGGGGCCAGGGGTTTGATCCCCCAGCCTGCCATGCCAGCCCCACCCCCAAGTCATGCCGAGACAACAATTGAGATGACGTGGTGGTGCATGCCTGTAATCCCAGCTCTTGGGAGGCTGTAAACAGGAAACTTACTACGAGTCTAATCTAGTAGTGAGACCCTGAACACCCTGTACAGATCCTTCCCTAAAATAAAATTTTGAAAAAGTAATTTTGGAGAATTTTCTAAATATTATATGGAAACCCTTGACCATAAGTATCTTGTTAAATGAAGAGAATACTGATCCGAATGCTGAATAGATGCTTCAAAAGGTAATAGTTTATGTAGTAAAGGACAATGAAGGGCCATAGGAAAATTGACAGCACCCTCAAATATTTTTGTAGAAATTGCCATTTTATGGTAAAACTGTGAAAGCCAGATATGAAAGATACCATACTGTGATATGCTAGATATGCTATATATAGCATATAATTTTATCAGAAGAATCATTATCCATTAACTTTGATTCAATGTTCATTCAAAAAAAATAGTTCCTGAATGTAAAAATAAACGTAAGTTTTTCAACTAATAGGTAAATGAAATTAGTTTTCATGGTTTTAAACTAAATTTTCTCTGGGTAGAGCCTTTGAGTTCTTTTTGTCCATGCTGTGTGCAATCCTGAATGAATTTGTTTTGTCACATTTTCCCCATGCATTATCCTTCACTAGCAGGCTCCTACAGCTGCACTGAGACAGACACGCTCATACATAAAAGCCATGAATATGTACCGTCAGAACACCATAAATGTGGCAAGACATTCCAAATGCATGCCATTTCCATGAGATGACCTAGAAAAAAGCTTCTCACCCAGACTCTGACGGACACTGCACCCAGACCCCAGGGATTTACACCTCTGCCTCTGAGTATGTTTTCTCCTGATGGCTCCTTGTAAAGTCAGAACACCAAGAAAGTGCACACCCCCTTATTGTCATAGAAGTCATGGAAAGAATTATTCTCATATTTAAAGTCAAAAATAAAGTGAATTGAGATCACGTAGGGTGACCCAAGGGCCAAATCCAATCTGCTGCCTGTTTTTCTAAGTCAGAATTTCATTGGAACAAAACCACATTGTTTGTTTCTGTTTGTTTGTGGGTGCTTTCACTGTACAGTGGCAGAGATGAGTAGTTACAACAAAATCTGTATCACCCAAAAGCTGAAACTATTTACTACCTAGGGCATGCCAGAAATTGCTGTCCCTTAATCTGTAGCCAGATTTAAAGCACAGATGTACTGAGCTATTTTGAGTTTCTTTTTTTTTCTTCTTCTTCTTTTTTTAGGACAGGGTCTACAGGGTCTTACTACGTAGATTGGACTTGTAGTGATCCCCACACCCAGTCTCAATTGTCGTCTCAGCATGCCCTGGGGACAAGGCCAGCACAGCATGCTGGGGATTGAACCTTGGACACTGCGCTCTGCTTAAGCACGCGCTTTAGTCCGCTGAGCTATCCGGCCTGAGTCTTTCTTTATACCAAAAGGATATGGAAAGAGTTTGTCAGTATCAGAAGTATGGCTTGTAACAGCCTAACCCTCCCACAGATGTATACTCTGAGTGCCACAGGGCATGTGAGCCAAGCTGCCCGAGCAGTCCAGCGTTGGATGGCAGGTGTTGTTTTTTTGTTTTTTAAGCTAAAAACCTCAATATTCAGGTTTAATTGTAGTCTTGGCCCTTTGCAATAAATAACTGGGTTTTAATTGCAGTTTGAACACTCAGTCTCTAGAAAGCTCCATGACTGCCCTGGTCAGTGTGCCACAGGGTAGGTAGGACTCAAGCAGAAAGCCTGTCTCTATAACTATGACAGTTGAGGACAGAATTTGGGACTGCTACAGTAGTCCTGCAGCTGAAGAAAGAGGCAAATCCCAGAAAAGATGCTTATTGTAAAGAGGGATGCTCCAAAATCTGTTTATAAATCCCTCTCTGGTCCTTAATTAACCCCAAATTGTGAACATACAGGACAGGCATTACAAAATGTAGTAGAAACAAACAGAAGGGTGACAAGACTGAGCAGAGTTATTTGTTGCCTATTGTAACAGAGCTAGAGTTTAGAGTTTGAATCTAGTTCTGCTGTATCACAGGGGATTATTAAACACCTTGGGGACTCCATGGAAACCTCAGAGCCAGGCTAGGAGTAGAGCCCATGTCCTGGACTAAGGACAAACCCAAGTAAACCCTCCCTTAATAATTGTGAGGCTAGTCTCAAGATGATTGGCCAGTAATATAACACCCTTAAGAACAGGTAATAGAAACCACAGAGTCTGTGGTAAATCTGTCAGAGTCATTGTACATAGGAACAGAAAAAAAGAGTGCCCAGTGAGTAGAAACAAACCCCGAAACAACACTGGTGTTAGGATATGCAGAGAGAGAAGTAAAAGCACATTTTGAATGTCTTCAAAGATTTTTTTTAAAGTCATCTTAACTATTAACTACAAATGGGAAATCTTACACAGAATTGAAGCTAATACAAAATTAAATGGAAGTGCTAAAACTGAAAGCCACAGTAGCTAGATGAAAAATTCCTTGGATCACTGAGCAAACAAATCAACAGAAGAATAGGGGCTAAAGGGTAGAAAAAAAGGAAGAGTCTCAGTATGCTGGAGATAGATTCAAATAGTGTGACAAACATATCATTTGAGACCTTAGAGGAAAAAGATAGAGAGGAAAAAAATGTCTTTTCAAGAAGTGATGGCAGAAATCGTCCCAAATTGGGTGAGACTGATAACTCACAAAGCCAAGTTCAGCAATCCAGCATGTACAATGAAAAAACATACATAGGTACATCATAGTCATTTTGCTAAAAAACAAAGATAAAAGGAAATCTTAAGTAATCAGAGGTAAAAGATGTATAATACAGGAAAACAATGTGGATGATGGCTGACTTCTGCCAGAAAAATGGAGACTAGAAGCCAGCTGGAGGAGCAGTATATTTAGTATGCTCAAAGCAAGCAGGGGGAAAATCCTGCCAGTCTACCAAATATGAGAAAATCAAAATAAGAGAGCAAAATCTAAGAAAATTCAGCAATAGTAATCCCAGAAATTTTTTTTTAAATAAAGAGAAATGACCCCAGATGGTAACTCAGGTCCAGATCCTAAGAAGTAATAAGTACTAGATATGGTAAATACAAAACCATAGGGGTTGAAGGGCTCAATTTGAAAAGACAACTGGTTTAGTTAAAAAATTATAACATTGGATTAGACAGTTTATAGTTTATATAAATTTAAAATATTTGACAATAGTAGCATAAAGAGGGGTGAGGGAGCTAGCTCAGTGACATAAACGCCTGCCTGGCAAGTGGAAGGTCCTGATTTGAGTTCGATGCCTGGTACCAAAAAAAATAGTAGCATAAAGAGTGAGGAACTGAAAGAAATTATACTCAGGCTGGGTTTGGTACCATGCTCCTATAATCCCAGCACTCAGGAGGCTGAGGCAGGAGAATCGCTGCAAACTGAAGGCCAGCCTGTGATACATAGTAAGTTCAAGACCAGTCTAAACTATGATAGGGAAACCCTGTCTCAAAAAGAAGGAATTACATTCTTGTAAGGTTCTGGTACTTTATATAAAGTAATGTTTTCAACCCTAAATAGACTATAGAAAAAATGATATTTAACAAGAACAACCACTTATAAGAATTATCTAAAAAGGGGCCAACCAGACAGTTCAGAGGATTAAAGCACCTGCTAGGCAGACACAGGGACCGGGTGAGACTGGGTGATAACTGGGTCGATGAGATTGGGTGTGGTGACACACGCGTATAATCCCAGTGCTTGGGAGCCTAAAAACACAATCACTACGAGTTCAACCTGTGTAGTGAGACACTGTAGACCCTGTACTAAATAAAAAAGTAAAAAAAAAAAAAAAACTAAAAAGTCAATAGAATTAATATTTTCAAATCGAATACAACCATATAATCAATGCAGAAGAGGAAAGGAAGAACAAAAGAATTTAAAAGGGAATAGGACAAATATAAAACAAAGTAGCAAACCTAAATTCAAGTACATTGGCAAATAAATAAGATATAAAAGTTAAACATTCCACGGAAGGGTAAGGGTAGTCAGATTGTACCAGAAATACAGGATGCCACTGTGTGTGGTTAAGAAGGTGACTTTAGATATGAAAACAAAGGCAAGAGTTGGGCACAGTGCCTAATACCTGTAATCCCAGCCACTCAGGAGGCTGACGCTGGAAGGCCACAGAGGTATAGCCCAGCCTGGACAATTAGTGACTTAATGAGAGCCTCTCAAAGAAGAACGGCGGGGACATGACCAGCGCAAGGTTGAAACTACGAGAATGGAAGAAGATGCACTGTGCAAACATAAGCAAAACATTACGGGGCCCGAGGACTAGGCAGGAAATGAACACGCAGAGGTAAAGTCATGAACATGAAGTGAGACACATACACATACCTCGTGTTTGGGAATAACCGCTCCATGAAGACTTGAAGACAAGGGTTATTACTAAGGTTACAGAGGAACATGATAACAGCGACACTAGGGAATTTTCTGTATTGATAAGAAGAAATGTTTTCTTTCTTGGTGAATAGTGCTTATGTGAATGTATAGATCTGTCAGTTTATCAGAATATACAGTTCTTTGCTTTCAATCTGTGTGAATTTTACAAATTTGAACAAAGAAAAAAAAAATGAAAAGACATTACCATCCTAAGTACCTCAAAAATGAAAGGTCAGCCAGGCATGATGATGTACAACTGTAAGATCCCAGCACTTGGGAAACTGAGGCAGGAGGGTTACTACAAGTTCGAAGTCAGCCTGAGCTACATAGTGAGTTCAAGGCCAACCTGGACTACGTATAAAACAAAAAACAAGAAAGCTAATTTGGTCAGCTTTGTTCCACCTGTGTGGTTTTATCTCGTTTTCTTATGTGGAAACCAATCTAAGATTTTAAATCTTTTTCAGCTAGTAATGTTGTTTCCTTTGCAGTAGGACTTTCTTGCGGCTTTTATTTTTTTGTTTGTTTTCTTCTAAAGTTTAACATACTTTAGGAAGTTAGCAGACTTCCACCCCAGAGGCTGATATTTTTCTCACAAAAACTAATGAAAGTTTCTGTTTTTGGACATCTGGGTCTGGCATTTAATTTGGCATCCTCCTATATTTACATAGTTCTTATTCATTTATTTACGGGCACTTGATTACCTGTGGTGCAGCAGGTGCCGGGTCCTGAGGTAGTGTGCTACACAGACATTCTGCCTTCCCTCGCACTTCATAGTTTTAATTTTACTTTTCTTTGGGGAAATTTAACACAAAAGTTTAAAAGCCAAAAGGCTAACGTCACTGATGAAGCGGCAGAGCCTACAGTCTGCACGTGAACTCTGTGTGTGCGCCGAATGCTGCCCTGGGGGGGAGAGCTGTGTGGGAAGGTGAGGCGCGAGGAACAGCCAGATGCAGCACAGTTACAGCACGCCGTACACAGAGGCCAGGCTTCCCAGGCAGTGTGCAAAGCGAAGATCAAGTAGAGGTAAAATTCTTGTGTTCAGACGCTGGCATCACATTTGGTGGGTGATGGCCATACCAGGATTCGTGCCCAGGAACCGAGTTTGATGGAAGGAGATTTTCTGTCTCATGCTAATCGAAAGAAATGGTTCATAAATCACCCTTCCTGTTGAAATGATTGTTCCTGTCTCTTCCTTCTCATCCCTCTATTGTGTGCAGCGGAGTGAGGAGGGGGACGAGGACTAGGGAGGAAATAAACATGCAGAGTTAAATTCATCAATGTGAAATGAGACACATACGTAGTGTTTGGGAATTAGCACTGCATGAGGACAGCAGAAAAGCAAGTTGCAACCTCATTCAAGTAGTGAATTTAAATGTGTGCTTATGTCTAAGACAATCAGCCTCTAGATTGCAGGGTGCTCTCTGTGACACCCCAGCACAGCCACTGTTCTGGGGAATTGCTTATAGCATTGTTTTTAATCTCTCATGATAGTTTGGGAAGCCAAAGTTTAAAGGACTGTTGAACAAATGAATTTGAGAATTACAGCATTGAGTTCAATTAAAAAAGCTTTTTAGCTGAAACAGTTGTTTACAGCACCATATTTAATTCCTATAAAACTGTATTCTAAACTATCTTCTGAGAGACATTTCAGTGTTACATTAAAAGTTTTTGCCTTTGGTAATTACTGGTTCATTTGCTTTAAAGCATTATGTCATCCTCTTTGGCTTAAGAGAAAGATTACCTTTGTGCAGGGATAATGGGCTTAAATATTTAAACAAAAAAAAAAAAGTATTTAACTAGTTTTCCCAATTTTGCTGTTTATTTTCCCTCCTCTGCAGTTTCGTGCCTTAGCACCAATGTACTACCGAGGATCAGCTGCAGCTATAATTGTTTATGATATCACAAAAGAAGTAAGACAATATTCAGTTTTCCTTATACTACTTTGGAAACTCTTGAATTGAGTGCATCTCCAGTTATTCCATTTCTGTGTTGCAGGAAACATTTTCAACATTAAAAAACTGGGTAAAGGAGCTTCGGCAGCATGGCCCACCTAATATTGTAGTTGCCATTGCAGGAAATAAGTGTGATCTTATCGATGTCAGGTAAGTTATTAGAACAAGAGATTACAGAGCTGATTGTATGTTCCTTTTCTTAACGAGCAATATCCAGCGTAAGAATCTTGCTTTATTTTATCTCTGACATTGAAAAATTTCTTTTTGTTATGTGTTTGGAGCCTGAAGTTTCAGACTAAAATTAAGGTTTCAGGCATTTGGAGCTAATTCTATTATACAGAGAGAGACAGGTGTGTAATTTACTTAAACACTGGTCACATTGCACTTGGCATTATCTGCGATCAGTGCAGCCCCGAGCCTCTTAGGATGCAGGGTACTTGGATACAGAAGGCACACTTACGGCAGTTTCTCTGCATTGCTTCCGTGATTTCAAAGCAGGGGCCTTTTCTTTTAATTTAGGAGGAGGGGTAAAGAAAACTTGGTCATTTCCTGATCATTTCATTAGCTGCATTGTTATGTCACTAGTGATACTGAGTTTTATTTAAACACAAATAGTAAAATTGGTATGACCACATGTCAGGGCTCATTCAGCAGCCCTTTAGGCTATCCCTTGTCATCCTAAATTGTTTAATAATTGGGTAAATAGGGATAGTGTTAATATCTTAATGGGTAGAATTTCTGATTTGCAATTGTTGCCTTCCAGAGAAGTCATGGAGAGAGATGCTAAGGACTACGCTGACTCCATTCATGCGATTTTTGTAGAAACCAGTGCAAAAAATGCGATAAACATAAATGAACTCTTTATAGAGATTAGTGAGTATCTCTGTGTCTTATGTGTTTCCTCTATGCAGAACAATTTCCCAATGAAAGTCCCTGCCTTAGTTTGAATAGTCTAGTCTCTGATGCTCTCCTCAGTGAGATGAGATTTGAGAATATAAGGATGGTCTGCTTTCCAATCATGGTGTAATTGCTGGAGAGCTGCTGCCTGATGACTGTAGCCTTTTGGGAAAGAATGTCACTACTGAATAAATAATGTACGGGGCTTCGAGGTCATGGAAGCTGTCGTGTCTCTAGCTCTTTCTGTATCTAAATCTGTTTCAATTAGTCATTCAAGGCCAACAAAAATGAACAAAACAAATAAAGAGAAATAAAATACAGGTGTGATTCCATTGTAAAAAAAAAAACCCCTAAAAAATTGGTAGTAGGCAAGGAAAGGTAAGTCCTCTCTTTCCTGCCGTCCCTTTCCCTTTCCAGAGTGTTAATATGGTGACACTAGATGGGAGACAGACTGCTGCATGCCTTTGAGATCCTCTACAGATTGTATCTGTGTTTATTCATTTCATTCAAATTCATCAAAATATTTATTAGGAACTGTTCCAGGCTCAGGGGAGACAGCGTAAAGAAGATAGACACAGCCCTCGCTCTCCTGAAGTGCATGTTCTGCTGAGGGAGGCAGACAGCACCAGATAAATAGGATCATTTCAGATAATAATGAGATATGAAGAAAATAATTTGGGATGCATGAGCATGCACGCAGGTGGTCAGGGAAGACCTCTCCACAGAGGTGGTATCAGAGCTGAAGTTGGCGAGAACTAGCACTCACGTTAACTGAACATTGCAGATGGGAGGAGGCAGTGGACATATCCATTAAGACAGCGAAAGCAAAGAGCGCTCTTGGCCAGCTCAGAGGTGAGCGGCCATGAATTGCAGTGCCCACCAGGGTCAGCCAGGGATAGCGCCAGTGGAGGTGGCCTGAGGAGCCTGGCTGCTGCGCTGGGCTGGCAGAGCATGAGCCTCTGGTGGCCGCTTGCTGAGCTTGTGTCCAAGGTGGATTTTGGTTGGGTCTTTATATTGCTAACTAGTGTGCTTAAAGGTCTTTATTTTTATGCAATGTGCCCATTGTTTAGATTTGACCACTAATTCTCAGAGTACTTTGTAGACCCACCTGACCAGCCATGGCCTGCTAGTGACATACTTTTGGCCAGCCCTTCATTTCAAGGTTAAGAGAAATGATTTTCACTGTTGCCCTAGATGTAAATGCCAGATATGCAGGTGCATTCTTCAAGGGCAATATGAGGTTTATCAGGAATTTTTAATAAGGGTCCCGGGAGAGAGCTCAGTAGAATAAGTGCTTGTCGGGCAAGCACAGGATCCTGAGTTCAATCCCCAGTACCTCAAAAAAATAAAAGAATTTTTAATAGTTTTAGCTAAATATCTGTGTAGAGTACAATTATGTTAAAACTATCACTGTTTTTATAGTAAGTGTTATGTACTATACCAGTATTAAAACAGGAAGTTAGTGAACTATACCAGCAGTGAATACTCTTACATGAAAACTAGTATGGCTGGGGGCAGGGTGTAGTTCAGTGGTAAGAGAGCTTGTCTAGCATGTATGTATGATAAAGTCCAAGGTTCCCCAGCAGTTCAGTAAGGCGGGGGAAAGTAGGGTGCTAATGTGCACATACTCATTTTAAATGAAAAATAAAAATAATTCACAAAGAAAACAGAGATGGAAATAGAATTTTTGTTCACTGGATGTTGTAAGATTGCATGAGCACAATGTCTGGCTTGCTGCATGCTGAGTTTGTGCTGAAGCTTAGCACATAGTAAAGAACACCAGAAGTGTAAGTTCATTGAGTTGTCACAAACAGAATAGAAGCTGTAATAGCATGCTGGCACTCGGGCTGTGACTTGGCTCTTCTGCTCCCCAAGGTAACTGCCATCCTGGCTGCTAACCCTTCAGATTGGTTTCACCTACTCATTTGATGGGAGGAGTGGGGGTCTTTTTTTTTTTTTTTTTTTTTTTT